>JAOEHY010033081.1:0-67575 GCA_025447955.1 Psilopsiagon aurifrons
GTCCCAGCCGGCGCGGGGCCGCGGGAGGCGCGTCGCCGCCGCGGGGGAGCCCGCGAGGGCGGTGGGGAAGGGAAGAGGCTTCTCGGCGGCGGCGAGCCTGGCACTGCCCTCAGCGCACATCGTGCGGGCCGGGCTGAGTCAGACCCGGCTGCACCTCGCCCGCCCTCCCCCGGCTCTCTCCACCCCTCTCCGGGCAGTTCGAGGTCCCGGCACCTCCCTCTTGGCGAAGGGGCACGATTTCGTCTTCACACGCTGTGAGAAGGACTTTATTTTTAACTTATTTCCCCCTCCCTTATTCCTGCGTGGCAATGGTTGAAGGATTGTCACGGGCTTGTGACAGCATTTCCCTGCTTGTATTTTTCCCAAGCCAGGTGCAAGGTGCTCCCCATCGCTTCCCGTCCCCGCAGCGCAACTCCTTCTCTGCTTTCCCTCCTTCAGCCCTCCTTGTCGCGCTTGCCGAACCCTGCCAGGTCTGCTGCTCCAGCCCGGCTCCTGTCGTTAGCAACGGGCTCACAGGTCTTCGGGGGAAACCCAGCTGACAGCCACGCCTGGCAGGAGCTCTGGATGAGGGATTTCAGTGGGCAACAGCTGTGGTAAGAAATAGCGCTGCCTCTTCCCCATTGCAAAAGAAACTTTCCCTTTCTGTGCTTCCTCTCATGTTGTTGCCTGATAACATCGCAGCCCTCAGCTTTAAGACTCATGTAGTTCAGTATAGCTGAGTTTAAAGTGTGTAAGCTTGCTTACAGCTTTGATTGCAAAGTGAAAGAACATAGTGAAGTTACTTTGTAAGAGTTCAGGTTGTTCTCTGAAATCTTTGGTAGGACTGAAAAGTAAACCAGTGAGAAGTTCAAACAGATTGTCATTATGACCTGCTAAGCCACCTTCAAATGCAGTTTGGAGCTCCTTTTAAGGTACTAGAGGGACTAAAGAGAATAAATCAGGACACTCATTTCCTAGTTCCTGTAAGAGCTGCCATCAGGACAGAGCCTAGAAGCAACACTGGAAACGGGACATGAAAACATCTTCTGCCCCAGGGCTGTGCTTGGGTATAAAGAGGGTAGGCAAGAATATCTAGCTGTTTACACCCTGGCATGCATGTTCACACTTATCTTCCTCCTGAAAAAACAGAAGTTGGTGAGAGATGATGGAACCAAACTAATTCTGTTAGATCTCCTCCTGCTCCAGTTGAAGTTGGATCACATCCAGATTTGAATTTCCAAACTTTGGCATCTCTTTCTGGAGGTTACAATGAACTCTGACCAGCTTGAACTTCATGTTTGAGACTGAATCCACTTTTCTTTCTTCTCCCTCCTCACACACAGAACAACAACTAGATAACACAAACGTTATAGTCATGCTTCCTTAGTCTTGGGCAGATAAAAGCAAACCAGCTTTCACATGAACCTGCTTAAGGTCATGGTCATTCCATTAAGTTTTCCTGAACTCAGATAAATGGGATCAAAGATGCCGAAATAACACAATAAAATGGATTAGCTCAAGCATCTACGACTGCAAACACAGATGGGTAGAGAAAACAGTAACTCTGCCAGGTGTGTGAAGCTTTTCCTTCCAGCTGCTGACAAGGACAGTGTTTGCCCTGAACTGAACCAGTTACCCCATACCTTCTCACTGTAGCACTGGAAGGAGACTTGCAGGAGTCTTCTGCCTATTTCTCTCATTTTTTCCTTTGATCTTGCCAGACCTGGTCATTTAATCTGACACTTCCTGCACTTGCTGTCACAGGTGAAACAACTGAACTTGCTGTTCAGTTCCACTGAAGGCAGAAATGAATGCCAGGGGAATGTTACAAGTAGCACAGATTTTTACCCCTCTATAAAACAAAGCATTTGGGGGACATATGTGTATCTTCTAGAAAGGTGCTTTGATGAGTACAGTGAGTGCACTTGTCTACCCTAATTTCACACCTGCCATGTACATAACTACGTATCTCCCAGGTCAGATGGGGCTTTTGAGAAACCTGGTCTAGTGGAGGGTGTCTCTGCTGATGGCAGGGTGTCTGGAACTAGATGACCTTTAGGGTTCCTTCCATCCTAAGCCATTCTGTGATTCTATGCCACAACTTCAAGTGAGTGTAGTCAGATGTATGGCTTCAGCATGCCAGACCGTCACTCCCTATACAGACAATGGAAAAATATCTCATATCCAGGCTACCTGTTACAGCTCTAACAGGATGCGTTCCACCTCCTCCTCTCTGTACTGCTCATTAATCCCTGGAAGATAGATGTCAATGATGGCAGCTCAGTTTATATGTGACTATGAGTAGATAGTGGATCTGTGACAAGCACACAGACAATGCAAAAGAACATATAAGATGTCAAAACCACTGATGAAATACCCTGTTCTCATGCTTGAAAGGCTTTGAATCAGAAGATTCTGCTCAGCTCTTTGCCTAGTGAGAACTTGTGAGTCTTTGCTTTCCGATGAGATAAGACTGCTTTTTCCTAGCCCTGTGGTGCTGCAAGAAAAAAACCATCCAGTGGTGCAGGAATGAGCCTGGAATGCTTTTGGAACTGTGCAGGTATAACCCAAAGGCAAAGGCAGTTTTCAAGTAGAATGACTGAACTGGAAGAGGTTCAAAATGTTGTAGGTAACCTCCAGAGAGGTGAAGTAGTGAGGGATGAACAAGAACCTCATGAGAGGTTGTCTCTCAATGAGAGACAGCCGAGTGCTCCTATGTGTAGGCATCTGCCTTAAAGACAGCCTTCCTATGGATTAGAACTATTTATGGACACTGCAGCCAACAGATACTGAAGACATGCTTTTGTTAAAATGGCATTGACAATTTTTTCTTTTTCTCCCTTTTTTCTTTTTTTTCCCTTGCTATTGATAGTGCTTAAATAGTAAACTTAGAGACAGTGGTGTAAAACACAAAGGTAGGAACAGAGACAGTACTATTTATCCTGATATGCAGAATGTGTTTCTTTGACATAGTCTTGAAAGCAGCTTCTATAAGCTGGCGATGTTCAGTAGGTGGTAGACAATATATAACTAATCCAGATGTGTTCATCACATAGAATTACAGAATCTCTCAGTCTTGGCCTTTCCTTATAAGCAACAGGAGTGAGATTCATTTTTTTTCCACAAAGAAAAAATTAAAATCTGTAAGTTAGAATCCAGGCTAGACACTATGTCTCTTTAGAACCTGGGGAGAAAAATAGTTACTCTCCCTTGAACCTGGGGAGAAAAATCATTTCACAGTGTCAAAAAATGCAGGAACTGTATTGTTGCATGGAAGCTTTGCAAGTGCAAAGCCGTAATCTGAGTTCTTACATTTTTTTTCTGCATTATTCATTTTTCTCTGAACTTCAGCCAAAATGCAACTCGAAACTCATATCATGGCTTACTATATGGTAATTCCAATGAAATTAATGCTATCAATTAGTAAATAAACAAACTGTGTGAAATAAGACAGTTGAATTAGATGGCCTAAAATTTCCTATTAGTAAAAAACCCCACAAGATCTATAGCAGAGTAACAAAAATTATCATAAATATATAACTCAGAAATACTTATTCACATATTTAGACATACACACGTCTCCCCACTATACCTGCTACTGCTGTTCTCCTCTGTTCATCCCAATAAATATACTGAGAGCTGATATATGTCATTTTTGTTCTCCCAGAATAAAGTGTCCAAGAAGTTCGCTAATGTTCTCTTTGGCTTTGGGGAGTAAAGAAATGACAAAATCTAAGTACAAAACACCAGGCTTTTCCCACATTTTAAAATGCTTTATAATCCTGCATTCTGACACAGATGAAATCCACAAGACAGTTCAAACAAGTGAGCTGCTATCCTCTCTCTGTTTCTATGGAAATGAGTGTCAGACCAGTTAAAACAAAGCACATGCTTTACAGCAATCACTATATGGCAATTATTTAAAATAACAGCACATTTTTTCCCAACTCAACCTCTATTTCTATGGATACAAGAATGAAGACAGTGGTTAAGAAGCCTCTCTTGTGTTTTTTCAACTCTAAGTGTGTTTTGGATGTTTTAAGTTCTCATGGGGCACTACAGATTTTAAGTTCTAACAAGATCTTCAAGTGTGCAGTAATTTGAACTTGAGAGGACCAATTCTGCAAGCCATAGTTAGGAAACATTCTCATGCATGTAAGTAGAAGTTTGAAGAATACAGAGTACAGTACTTCATCCAGAAGTAGGGCTAATATTAGAAGGAGGGCTAATATTTGCTATTTTGTGCCTTTTTTGACTCACTTCAGAGAGAGAAAGTTAGCTAACAATTTCAGTGTTCATAAGCTCTTTCCTGCATAGTCAGTTCTCATGACACAGAGACCCTGACCACAAAAAAGAAGATGTAACTAACACATGAAGTTTGTAAAATCAATCTCTTCACATTTCTTTCGCTCTGAATGAAATCTCATTCCAGCTTCCAGGCCACACAAAGCAGGAAGGTCAGCACTACGCATCCTCCTGAATGTTGCCTGTGTTATTGGCACCTCTTCTGAATACAGATTATTTTTTCTAGCAGTACACCTGGGCACTTGTATAGACATGAAGTGAGAGGCATGTCCCATCTTCAGAGATTACTGCTGGAAACAAGAGAAAAAAAGGTAGAGGAAGAACAAATGCACCAAGGAAAAGGTTCAGGCTTTGTTATTTGTGCCCTCTTAAAGCACATAATGTCATCCCTCGTCACTTCCTGACACGAATCTTGAAAGACAGACTGGAAAAGACAATGTGTCTTCTCTCTCAGTTTAGGAAGGACATTAGGACATTGCTGCTGAGTGGACCACAGTCTTGGAAATCAGCCTGTTTACTTGTGAAAGTGCCTCATTATAGGTTTATGAGCATGCCTTTTGGCTCATTGTTGTCACTTTCTCTTTAAAAATATATTTAAGCTAAGATTTTCCAAAATGACTAATGATTTTGCGTACTGGAAATTGAAGAGAGCAGCTTTTTAAAGCCACAGAATCAATGTGAAAGCACTGAGAAAGTGGTGGCTTTTCTAAAAGCCTTGGAAAATCAGGCCTCAAGGTCTCTCAAGTTAGGTACGCAAAGGCATGCAAAATTGGTAGTGTTTCAGGTGAGAGCAGCCTATATCAGTATCTAGTCAGTGACAGTTAATAGCTTTGAAATCCAGACCTCACACTAACTTAAGCTGAGGACCCTGAAATTTGAAGCAAATTACAAAATTTGAAAATAATATTGCATTGTTTCTAAGCACTTGCTCTTCCCCTCATGACCGCAAGGGTTACATGGCAAATTCTGAAGAGATGCTCAATGACTATGTTAAACTAACTCAGGCTTGATGATGGTTGATTATTCCATGCATAGAAGGTGGGAAGGATTTCAGTACACATGGAAGATACCCTTTTTCCACCTCTGGATGTAACTATCCCATAGTGCCAAAGGTCCTGTTCTGTACATTGAACTAAAGGGTTTATTCAGTTTATCATAAGTAGATACCCATAGCTACTTTCACCTTACGCCTCCTCTAGCTCTTCCCAGCCTGCTCACTGACTTTGCTGCTCTTCCCTTCTTTAACGATCTTTCCATCCATCTTCAGCATCTGGGCAAGCAGCCTGATTCCCGACTCATGCTGTGCTCTGGCTCAAAACCCTTGTGCTAATGCATGTTCATACTGCTGATGCTGCAGGCGAGTTAGGTCCTTTGATATTGATAGGGCTCTAGTGTAATGGTAGGGAAGATAAACTATCAGTAGTCAGGTTTTAAAATGTACTCCTTTAGCTACTCAGAGAAGGTCTCCTCCAGCTGTAATAATTAAGGGACTGGAGGAGAAGGAGAAAGAGGGATGATTTTGTTTTTCAGTATCAAGAGCAAAAAAAGCTGTGGTTTTACTAAATTGCAGTAACTGTTTATGCCAAACCAGCTTTGGCACCACAGGGCAGTTTCACTAGAGTTATTGCCTCAGCACAGCCTGCCCTACCCTCATCTCCTGAGTCCATGCAACATTCTTGCATATCACCCGGATGCCTTGTTCTTAAACTTCTGGTGTTCAATCTCTGCAATGTTTCTATCTCCAAACATGAGCTGTTTCTATCTCCAAACATGTGAGCTGGCATTGGGCTGATCAGGGCAAGGATGGTGCAAGTATGGGGCACAAGGCATCTCTGGACATGTGATGGCAAAGAAGAGATAGTTGGGCTGTGGTGGCAATACTCCTGTCTTGTGAGGTTGTGTTGAGGAAGCAGTCCTGACACTTAGCCTGTCTCTTGGTAGCATCCATCCTCTGCCTCTGTGATCCGATGCTTCTGGTGTCAAAGGCTGGAAACCGTAAGGGTCTGATAAACAGCTGTATCTCACACAGGAACTTGAAATATTGGAAAAAACTGAAGGAAACTTTTCTGTGAAATAATTCTGTAAACCACAAGAGAACATTGAGAACAGCAGTTTTAAAGCTGTGGTTTTTGATGAAGTTCAGTCCCTTTGAATGCTTTGTATAATTATAATGAAATTAATTAGCATTGAAAAAAAAAGTATGATAAGAAACAATGGCATTTCCTGCATGCTCTGGAGCAAAATTACTATGGAGTAGGGGGTCACAGGTCATGTGCGGCCACTAAGTGATACCACCAAATGAAAGCAACAGCAGTACAATGGTACTGTAACTGGCAGGAGCTCCACTAAACCAACCAGTGTTTTTAAAGGTCAAGTCTAGTTTGGTCTGATCTAGGATTAGCATGGCCTGCTGATAGACCTGCACCTGAACAGAGGTATACAGCTCTCCTTCTATAGGGATAGTTGCTTATCCATAGTGTGAGGTTGCAGGACAGAAGATCAGCAAAAAGGGTCACCTGTTTGGAAAGGGTCACCATAGTATGGTTAGGGAACAAGGTTGTTCTGTTGTATCAACAGACTTAAGCTTGAGGGCTGGCATAGCAAGTATCACTGAGGTACAGCCAAAGGCTAGATATAGGGGCTGGGTGAGTGGGATAAGTGTGTTTACGGCTGAAATCAAGAGACAGACCTTAATAAAGCTATTGGGTAAGAAGTGGCTCAATCTGCCAAAACAGATTTTGTCTTCAGGATTACGTGAGTGAGGATCCTCAAGAGAGAACAGTGAGGCTCAAGTCAGGGATGCAAAGGCAAATTAGGCAGGACTGCAGGGCTGGGGATTGTTATTTCAGATACTGTTAAAGCCAGTAAAGACTTCAGAGGTCAGATTATGGCTGATGTAGGAAAGGGTCACTTGGCTCAGTTAGTTTTATATCTGGAACTGTTCATTGAACAAGGCAAGAGCTAAGGTTCATGCAAGAGACTGGGAATTGTTTTTCAGACCTGCAAATGCTGAAGGGCATTGTGTATCTTGGATATGAGTATGTGTTCACCTGGCAAGAATCACAGAAGTATATTTCAATCTACTGAAAACTGGGCAGCTCAGAAATTAATACTTGACTCATTCACTGCTTACATCTGTCAAACATGTAGGCACAAAAGAGCAGATAGACTTTGTCTGAGCTTGATGTCTCTTTCTTTGATTGGGTCTCCATGAATAGAGCTTGTCAAAAAACAGACTTGGGGGAGGAAATTTTTCATAGATATAATAAAGAAAGGAAAGAGCATAGGTGTCAAAGAAAATTCTGGCAAGAACATGGAAGTAATCTGACTTGAAGTGGGATGGTCTTCCTCACCATCCTCATTAAAGCCTAGGACACAGCTACTCAGACAGCAAGGAGAGAGAATAATTGAATTTAAAGTTGAAATTAAAATAATTTTCACCAGAATTTTACATTAATATTTTTATACCAGATATTCTATAAAATATGGTGTGATGATAGTGATGAGGCTTGAGACCCTAAGGTGGCCCTGCTTGAACAGCGCGGTTGGGCTTGATGACCTCTAATGGTCCCTTCCAACCTCAACCATTCTGTGATTCTGTAACACTGACAACTATGACTTTTATGTGGAAGATACCAGTATGGGTGCTTTAAGCCTTTTAAAATCTGTGTTAAGTCTTTTTTTTTGCTTTTCATTTTCATTCCCTCGAAACCAACTTCCTTTTGAGAACATTATTTACTTTCCATATTATGTGCCCCCCAATTTCTAGAATTGCAAATGTATTGGTATATCTGCTACCTTCAATTAATTTTCAAGAAAAACTGTATGATTGAAACAAAGGATTCTTGTCATCCAGAACAAGCTATCCATAATGTCTTATAGAAGAAATGCACAGTCCATGCCTTTGCATAGAATTTACTATAAAATGGTGAATTCCAAAATGAAGCTGCCATCAAAACAAGCGGAAAAATAATTGAAATCTACTGAGTTAAAATTCAAGTATTTCTGGAAATATCATGAATGGTTAGCTCCGGTTTAAATATGAGGTAACTAGCAGCACTCAGATGCTTTTTAGCCTTGTTCTTGTAAGTTACTTTTAAAAAGCCCTTGTACCTAGTATCTAACAATATATATTTTCACATTTCCCTTTATCCCCAGTCTCAACTACTCCTTTTATTTTACCCTTTTGTGGCTTCTAACTTTACCTTGATTTTACTCCACCATCTGTTCTCACAATATCACAGCACCTTCCATTAACATTAAGGCATGTATCTACCCTAAATCTTAGAATGACTGCTAATGTTGCCCTCTTCTGGAGCACTTTTTCACAGTATTTTGTTAAAAAAAAAAAAAAAAAAAAAAGGTAAGTATTAATGTTGCTTTTTTTATTTGTAAATAGGAAAAAGAATCTATTTTGAGTAGACCTCTAACTTGATTCTATTTTTTTCTCAACTGACATAATATAACAATATCCTTTATCTTCTACTACTGTTTCAACTGTTGGCATTTCATATCTAACAGTTTCTTGGAACAAGACTCTTTCCATTCCTCCTTATCACTGTGCTTCTCCTGGAATAACTCTTGCTGAAAGCAAAACCTCTGGTTTCAATTTAAGTCTAGAGAACAGTATGCTTGTCCACCTCAAGCAAAGTGATTCACAGGCTGACAGGCAACCAGTACCCCTATATAATGTCTCATTATTTGTTTGTAATTGCTGATGTTTATATGAGACATTTTAACCAGATTTAAAAACGTAATGGAAACACAGCTTGTTAATTGGAAAGCAATTTGTGACTACTGCTTTTGCAAATGACAATCATTTCCCTTTCCCTAGTACGTGAAGAAGGTCTCTGCGCTTCTTGGCACACTGTTTTCTGCATCCACACCAAAGTTTGGGTCTCCTTGCCTCAGGACTGCATACATCTGCAGTCCTGTGAAACTGTGATGTCAAGGGAAACAAAAAACTGCTTGGCCTTGTGAGCAGTCATGGGTAGGAGACTACTGCAGGGTGGTGGAGGTTCGCCTTCCATGTCCCCGTACTCTATCCAGCTTTCACCCCTCAGCAGTACCAGTAAGGACCGTGTGGCTGCACTTCAGGTGAGCTGACTAAAGCATCCTGATACAGAAGTGGAAAGAAAGAACAGGCATAACTATTTTTGACTCTTTTTATTGTCAACTTGGGCACTGACTGCTCTGACAACCAAATGCATCCCCGAACATGCAGTAGGGCAGCTCACGCTTTTATGCACACACGTCCTATGTGCCTTTGCTTTTCACCCCAGGGGACTTAACGCCCCATAGAGAGGCCACCGAAGGGCCAAATGCCACGTACGACAGGGACGGGTCCATCGGCGGCCATTACAGGCCAAGTGCCCAAGGCTGCCTCACAAAACTATTCCCGTACCGGTGGAGAGGAGTTCCGAAGGGGAGCCTAGAGAGCAGCGCTACTGGGCAGCCGCAGCTGAGGCGGTAAATCCCGCAGCGACAGATGGGCCCAGGGTGGGCAGGGGCTGGGAAGGCCGCCCTTGCACGCTGCAGCCGGACCTCGGCTCCCGACCGCGGCAGAAGCGCACCTCCCCGATTACGAGCCGGCTGCCAGGCCCAGCGCCGCTTCCTGCCGGGGCGCGGTTCCGCAGCCACCGCCGCTTCCGGGGCGGCCCTCGCGGTGCGGCGGTAGCGCCATGGCGGTGAAGCGGCGCGGCGTGCCCGCGGCCGAGCCGCCGGCGGCCAAGCGAGCCTGTCGCCAGGAGGAAGAGTTCAACGGCACCCGCTTCAAGGCGCTGCTGCGCGACCCCGCCACCGCCGTGAAGGGTGAGGGGCTGGTCGGGGCAGCGCGGGGGCGGCCGGCGGGCCGGGCGGTGCGGTCGTGAGGTGTAAGGCGTGCTTCGCCGGCGCAGCAGGGGCTGCAGCGGCTACCAGGGGAGCCCGGAAGCTTATCCTGTGCCCAGAGCGACGTCGTGGGGACGGACGACCACGATGATGGGGATGATGATGGTGATAATGGGGATGGCTGCTGCTGTTGCTATACCCTGCGCACGTGTTGGTCCGGGGCAGCAGAGCCCTGGTGCCCGGCCCTGAGGGTTGGCATGCAGCGTGCCGCACGCTGGCTCCCCCAATGAACCTTTCCCATTGCAGGTCTGGAGACCTTCGTCTCCGTGGCTAAGACGCTCCCATCACCTGGTATATATGATGTTGTGGAGGGATACATCAAAATTTCTATGGAGTGTGCTGAAATATTCAAACTCATGGATGGAGAAAGAAAGCCCGAAAGTGAAGTAAGTTGGCCATGGTCACAGTGGCAGAAGCATTGATCAAGTGGGAAATGACATTTTAAATGCAAAGATGTCCCTGGTTTAATGATACTCACACCTGGTAGTCTTGCCAAAATTAAGCTGTTAAGGTTCTTGAAATGGTATCAAAAGACCATTTATGAAGTAAGGGGGTCAACAGAAGCAGTCAAGCAAACAAAAGAAGAAAACAGTTCAGTGAAATTGGTTTTAGGTAACTAGACATCTCCCTGATACATCAGTATTTCTAGAAAGCCGCCAGTAAATTGACCTAATTTTTCTTATCTGAGCTGGAGACAATTCTTCCTCATCAGAATACGATGAAGGAAGTAGAGAATTAAAAAACTCTTTTCACTATGAATACTGGGGCAGCATTATTAACTTAAAACTGCTTACAACATGAAATTGGATAGTGTTTTGTTTTGACCTCCACTTGTGGATCTTTGCTTGAGATTATCACTTTCATGTAATGAAGAAAGCATATAATGTTCAATGGCATGCTTTCTTCAAGATCCTTTTAACTAATAGGGGCTAATAGTTGTAGTGAGTACAGTTCCAGTGCTGTGTGCACTCTGGATTCACCTAGGTGGAGTTAATTGCAAGACTGGAGGAGCTTGGATGCCTCTCTCCAACGCTTTTCATTGCTTCATGGTGAACTTACTAGCAGTTGTTTCTTAAAGCATCAGTTTGTTAGGCCTTGGCCTCTAGCTTGAGAAGAGCCTCCAAGATCCATCAGCCTGTGCTGAGATTTGCAAGGCAGTCCGTGTTTGCATCCTCAAAAGTGATACGTTGTGCATATGCAGATAAATCATGCATATAGGTCATGATCCATGGTGAGGAGGGACCCTTTCTTATATTGAGTTTATTTCTCCAGGGTTGCATAGGCCTTCAGTCAGGAGGTTATCCCTCCCTACCGCTGCATTTCATGTTTTTTTTCAGCTGGAAAAGAGGAGTCAGCTGACCTTCTGTGGTTCTCTGGTCTTTCGTAGAGTATCTGTACAGGGGCTTCCTTGAAAATTCGTACTCTTGGAACTAATCCTTTAGAAGAGGAAGCAGTAATTTAGGAGAGAATTCAGAAGTTAACTTTGCCTTCATATTTCCTCTTGTGGTGGTGTTCTTCTTTTAATGGTGTTTATTATGGTTTACTCAGCTAATGATTTCAGCCTGTACCTGTTACTGGCAGACATTAACATATTTCTGTATCTTACAGATGCTGTTAATCTTTCAAGCTCTAGAAGCCATTTTACTGAGGACAGCCAGTGACCTCTCGCATTTTTCTGCTGTGGGAATGAACATAGTGAAGAAGTTAATTCATTCCTACATGAGATTGGTCTATGCTGCTCTGTATTCTGAAAATCACAGGTAAGCCTTCTACATACTGTTGCAGAGAGTCTCTGTCAGTTGATCATGAGGGGCTGTCTGGGTCTTGTTGACTTACTGCTAATAATCCATCTTTATTTAATGATACTATTCTACATTTCATAATTAATTGCATGGGGAAGTCTTTGCAAGGTAGAAGCTCTGATACAATACACAATCTAATGCTATATGATACTTCTCCTGAGGCTGTGTATCTTGGGATTTAGTTCATTACAAAGACCCATGCTGCATACGTAAACTGAAGAAAATCTGTCATTCAGCTATAACACAAAAAATGCTGCCTTACTTCGACCTACAGTGAATGTATCCTTAACTTTAGCATCAGTCATAGCTCAGATAGACCTGTTTCTGGCAGTAGAGTGTATGTGCTTCCAGGATGGGGGCTCAGTCCAAGAAATATGTTTGTAGAAATAGACTGTTCACAAAGAGGACCAGAATAATATTTGGGTTTGGCCCAAATCTGTACCGTGATTGTTGTTAAAATGGTGGGATATGTATTTGGCTATAGCTCCCCATCAACTGCACCAAGAGCTTTCCATGACCAGAAATACTTTCCAAATGGTTATCTTGGTTGCTTGTGTTGGGAGTAGCTTAGCACTGCTTTATGCCTGAAACTCCTGAAGGCTTGGGTGGTTGTTGGTGGTGGTGTGGGTTAATTTCTTTTACAGGAAAAAAGTCTTTTTTTTTTTTTTTTTTTTTTAAATTTAAATGTCTTGATTTGATTGTTTGTATACCTGTCATCCTGGAAATAACCTTCAGGTTTTCCTCTGCCTTTTGTTTTAGGATGAGCCGAGTGTGCCTTACCCTGTTGTCAGCAATGGTTGCTCAAGGGCCAGATTCAGCAAGGGATGTGTATAGCCATTTTGATTTCAATAATAAGTTTCTGCCTGGATTATTGAAAAAAAGATGTAAGAAGGTAAATCAAGTTGCTCTGTGCCATGAAATGCTACGCCGTGGCTCCATCAGGTTTTTTTTCTGCTGAGTATTTAAAACTCAGTTGTTGCCAGCTTCTCTTTGCTGTATTTTTGTCTGCGAGACTTTACCTCCTCTTTCATAGTCTGTGTCAGGCTGAAATGCTTCTTGATTGTTTCTGATTGGCAGCAGAACTGATCTGTGGGGCAAGAGCTTCCCATCTACTTACATAGGAAATCCCCAGGGGATGTTTCTGAGTATCTGTGATAGTGTGAGAGCTGGGCCATATCCTTGGGCATAGCAGGCTTTGTTTTCCACCCTGTGCTGGTCTTTCTCATCTTGTCAGGGTAACCTTGTTTGTATAATGCTTTGTAGAATTTACTGCAAAACATTGAAGTGCCTGGTTTGTTTCTAAAAAGATGTGATACTAATGTATAGTTTCTATGGGCTGCCCTTTTAATGGAGTGGTAGTCTAAAATGGAGTGAAAGTAATGGTAAACTCTGAAAACTATTCAGTGATGTGTTTGGGAAGAGCTCAGTTTGTTTTCTAATGTAAAGATTGCAGTTTGGTCCCACTGAAATAAATGGATGTTGGAGCTTCTGCAGTTGTTTTAGTGGAAGAAGGATTTTGGCTAGTACTAGTACAATCAGAGTAATTGCATTTGAAAATATAACCATGAGTTTTAAACAATCTCCTGGTAGAAATCCTTAAGGAGGATGTGCAAGTGAGTAGAAGAAGTCACTCCTCTTTTTCCAAAATGAACTTCAATTCTTGTTTCCTCTCCATTTGTTAAAAATAATAAGGGTTGGCTTGAACCAGTGTTTCAGAGCAACAATATTTACATTTAATTTCAAATATAAATGTACAATAAATCCAGTATTATTTCAGTGCTGATACATTGCTTCTAAAGATGACTTGCAGATGAATGTGTGCATTTATGTTGGGGTGTGCCATCTGAAGTGACAAATGTAGATATGTGGAGCAATTGAGTAGAATGCAAAAACCCAAATGCACACCTTTTTCCGTGAAACCACATTTTACAGTTTCAGGAATGTCAGATTCCGTGGGCCTTGACCTTACTGCTGAAGTTGTCATTAGAAGTGCATCCACTCCAAATTTAAATGCTTGGATATAGTCTTTTGAGCACAAGCTTATTGGATATGCAAGTAAGGTACCAGGAAAAGTTTCCAAAAATGGATTTAATATCTTGCTCTTTATCAGCTTTCAGTGAAATCGTTATGTTACAACTGCCTATCAGAGGTGAATTTTTAATACAGAAATATCCGACCCAAAGCTTACAGCGAAATAACTTTATTTTTTCTTTCAACCTTTTTATGACTTGCTTCTGCCTGATGTTTAGCCCAGTCAGTAACTTCTTTCAGACATTTTTACATGCAACTTAATTTTGCAGAGTAAGTTTTAAAAACGTATAAATCATGGAGGGACTCTTTAGGAGGGAATGTGGTGATAGACTCATGGAATGGTTTGGGTTGGAGGGGACCTTAAGGATCATCTAGCTCCAAACCCCTGCGATGGGCTGGAACGCCTTTCACTAGACCAGGTTGCTCAAAGCCCCATCCAGCCTGGCCTTAAATACTGCCAGGGGTGGGGGATCCACAGCTTCCCTGGACAACCTATTCCAGTGTCTCACCACCCTCATAGTAAAGAATTTTTTCCTAATGTCTAATCTAAATCTCTCCTCTGTGTGCTTAAAGCCATTCTGCCTTGTTCTGTAACTATATGAGGGCCCAGAATAAGGGGTAACTGTATAAGCTGAAATAATACGAGTCTGTGTTCATATCCTGTAATCCTTTTCCAGGCAAAGCTTTCACTACTTCTTCCATTATGCCTGAATTTGTAGTTTTATAAGGGATTTACTTTTTTTAGCTGGTGTAAGTTGCAAGACCCAGGTAGCTCTATAGGCAGCTGTGATAGCTGAGGTGTGTGTAAGTCACTGTAGCTCAAGGATGGCAATGAACAGTAAAAGCCCCCAAGACTGGCACTGCCCCTGGAAGCATGTATAGTAAGAAGGTGCAGCAGTATTAGTGCCATTACTGTTATTGAGTGTTTTTGTGAATTGACCTCTGTATCAAGTGGTGCAGAAGTGAGGATGTTCAGTGATGTTTGCACAGAGTTTGGCATGAAACTACTGCTGTTTGTTTGTTTTGGTTTTTATTTATTTATGGTCTGTCTCCTATATTGAGAATTCTAGAAGTTGTGAACTAGGACACCTTCCTTTTTGATGTTAATGTTAACAGACTCTGATCCACTTCACACAGGAAATGTTTCAGATGCGTATACTGTGAGTGTATTGCATATAAACGTATGTGTATTGCTATGTGCAACATATTTGTAGAAGTTGTTTAATTTGCCTGTTCATGGTACTTAAAAGGATGATAAATTCTTGTAGTTTTAATTTTGCCATTGTGCACAATCTGATTGCTAACCGTGCCTTTATCTTTTTTAGGGGAGAACTGATGTTCGTATGGCCTATATTCAATTTGCTCTTTCCTTTTTAATTGCTGGTGACAATGCGATCTTAACACAGGTGCTAGAATTAAAAGGTACTTCACAATTGCTTGTATATATATATTTTTTTAAGGCAGAACTTTTTTACAGGTGATAATAAATATGAACTAATTCAAAATGTGAACAAGTTAAACAGCATTAGTAAGATACAAAATACGTATTTTTAATCTTATTACTTGAAAAACTTTAAACCTCTTCAGTATTTTAGTGAGTTCCTCTTCTGCTTGAGAATAATGTTTGCTGTCTGCAAAAACTTTGTAAAAATAAAAAGCCTTTGGTGACACAGATGTAAAATGGTAAATGTAGTGTAACTTTGAGGCCATAGAGTCAGTAAGCAGAAAAAACTCCTGTCATGGCCTCCAGCCTTGCTCGTAGCATAGTGACAGTGGATATGTTAAAAGTTGGGTTTTGTTTTAAAGTATTAAGGACTGTGTGTACTTTAGTTCCCTTTCTGTCCTCATGCAGGACAACTCTTATGTACTCCATTAGACCACTTTTTATCAATGAATTGGAAGACCAATATAATGTCTTTTGCATCCTTTTTTGAGGCATTGACAAGGGTGTGTAGTCCAGGAGTATGTTACAGCCATGTTTCATAGCGAATATGCTCAAACTGAACTGAGAAAGAAGAGGATGCAGGAAGTTGAATCTTGCGTACTCTTGGTTAATACTCAATCCCTTATGAGCTGAAGATAACGTAAAACTTCTGTTGACTTTGGTAATTTGAAATCTGTCGCTGATGGTTCTCAAGTTGTGAATTGTGACCCTTGGTAAGGTTGTGAAAGAATTCAGGAGGGATCTAGAAATACTCTTAAAAGAAAAAGTAATTAGCTGGCAGCAGTTTGTTTCTTCTGAAGTGAGGGAATGGGAGCAGACCATAGTTACTTACTTCTTCTGTTTTCGCTACCCTTGGGGGCTGCTGATTTCATTTAATGGCTCACACTTGTTCAGCTCTTTCATGAATGGAAGATGGTAGTACACACCTAGACACAGCACAGCTGGCTTTCATTCCCCTCTAAGATACTGCAGCTGTCTGTAAACTTAAGTTCTCTAACTTTGGGATGCACAGGTGAACCAAAAGATGATGTATGTGATTGGAGATGTAACCTCTAAACATTTGAGAATCGCTTGGTGGAACAGTTGTGAGTCCTTCAATGGAACAGATAGGCATTTACTTGGATTTAACTACTCCATAGCACATTGGGGCCCAAAGTACATTTGAAGTTGACAGACGCTGTTGCAGTAAGTGTTAATAACCAAGTTGGCAAATTAGATAGTTAATGATGAGAATAGGTTTGGAAGCATTACTTGTTCTTCATTGTATTTGCAGACACATCATCCTTCTTAACTCTCATTGCAGCCTTTTAGTTCATCCTTAAATATAACAGCAAGGTAAATAATATGACATTGAAGAGAAATGGATATGAATTCCCTGAAGTGTTCTAGGATGAAAATAGTTTTCACTTCTTCACTTTAACATTTGAAATGTGTTCTTAGATTTCATACCAGATATTCTTCGCTCTGAAATAAAGGAGGACAAAGCTTCTACTGTCAATCTTCTGCTTTCTACACTAAGAACTAAGGTATGATATACCCTTGAAATTGTGTTGTCTCTTGTTTTCCATTTTATTAGCTGCTGGAAACAGTTTTGCAGTAATTTCTCATATAAGTTGCGCAGCTCTTTAAAGTATTGGCACTGTGCTGCTGCTGTTTTGAATTTGTCAGTGTGTCCGTTACTGATAGTGTTTGTTGGAGGTTGATATTATGGCTGTATTTCTGTTTCAGGACTGAAGCCTATTATGCTTTTCCACTGCCATGTTTTTAAGGAAGTAATTACAATAGCTTGTACTTGGATGCTAATTTCAGCTCATCGTTAGTGTTTCATGGGTTGCAATTGCATCAGTGCCAAGCCTGAAGGTCAAAAGATATGGAGTCTTATTGGTCCTTCTGGTAGAAGTAAGGTTTGTTCTTCAATTAATGTGTCTTAGGCCAAAAAGGGGAGATCAGCTAGATGTGAGTAGGTTTGTTAGCTCAGAGCTAAGAAATGATATATTTCTTTCCAGGAGAAAAAGGATATAGTGTGGTTGTAGTATGAGGACTGTGATATGAAGAAGGTTTTTAGTAGCTGTCTCGTTGCAGTTGAAGTGTGTGTGATGCCATTCCTCAGCCAGTCTTCGGCAGGGCTCTGTTGAAGCCACATCCTGTGGTCCTGGTTAGCTGGTCTTGTTTACTGATAGGATGGCAAGCTTTCTGCTGCATAAGATAAATTTTGGTCAAAGGTATTTCTTGGAGGGGTAGCAGAAGAAGGAAGACGTATAATAAAATTGTCTTCCCAAGATCAGAGAAGTTTTTGTGAAAAGGAAAGGGTGCATTCCACCTGCTACCAGAATGTGCTGTTGAAGAGGTAAGTCCGCTCGCTTTTGAAGTTGTTTTTTGCTAATTCTCTCATGACAGACAGACATAACTTTGTGATATAGTAGGGTTGAAACATAGGACTTGGAAGCAGGAATTGCTGAAGTGTGTGAGAGTTGGTTTGGTCTCAACTGCTTTTCCTGTGCTCTGTTGTTCCTTAGCTTCTAAATGTGGCTGTGCCTCTTTCACTGTGTTTCACCATCTTGTTGTTGCTGTGGGTACAGCAACTGCACCAGAGATTTATTTCTATAAAAGTATTTTGTAAAATGGTTTTAGTTCCTGCATCTATGATTGTTGGATCTGTTTTGAATGACCGTAGCAATGTTGCACTGTTTTGTGATCAATTGAGAGAATGAAGAAAAAACAGTTTCAAATTTAGAAGGTAACCATAAGAGCCTGTCTCATACTCAAGGTTTTCACAACTGAGAATTTAAAGCCAGAAATATTCTTTCTTTTCTCTGTTGCAATAACCTTGGAAGAAGAAGAAGAAAAAAGCTAGCATTTAAATATAAGATAAACCTCTTTGAAATGATGTTTTCTAAATTAAGCTTTTCCCACATGGGAATCATACATCATGTACTGTTACGTTATTGATGAAACCTAACATATGGTATGACTTCTTCAGTTTAGCAAGGAAAATGAGAATTAGAAAAAATGCAGACAGGAAAACACAGTAGAATGACTTTTGAGAACTTCTTCCCCTGTGTTTCCCCTTTCATTTAAACTTCATTTGTAGCAGGTTCTACTGTTTCTCCCAGCAGCTTGCCATGCTCCTAGTCTGTGGCTGTGCTACTCTAAATACATTCTGTGCTCCTTAGTCTGTCCTGTCCAGCATGTGCAGTATATGTAGAAGTTGGCGTAGTGACCTATGGCTTCAACCATATCAAGATGGGAGCAGGAGCATGTGAGAGAAGCGTTAAAAGGACAGGAAGAGCCTTTGCTGTAATGAGGAGAGTGAGCTATGTATGGAGTAGAACAGTGAAGTATGTTGCTGGTTTGCCAGATTTTTTTGGTAACTTGCAATAGATAGAAGAATAGTTTGGGTTTTTTTTTGTTTTTCCCCATTGTTTTCAGGTGGTTCAAAATAAAACTATCACCAAAACACAGAAGGTGCGCTTTTTTACTGCAGATGTGTTGATTCACATTGCTTCACTTTACCGGTGGAATGGGATTACTGATGTCAGCGCTGGGGATTTAAAGGTCTGGTAACTTGATTCTTTGTAATTTCTGGTCATTGCCCTGCCTTTTTTTGGTTTTCCCCCTTCTTGCAGCCCACAGTTAGAAACAGTTCCTCGTTACTCTAACTTTGATTAGCTCAAGAAGAGGGATCTGGTGAGGCTGTGTAAAAAGAGCCCCTTACTTTCTGCTGCTTCTCACTGCTTGAGGAGGGGAGTTTGTTTTCCCTCCCTGATTGCCAGAGCTGCAGTGCAGATCTGTTAACCAGGGACCAAGGGGTCTTAGATGTGAGTACTGTATTGCATTTCCTGAACACATTTGTATCTCTGTAGGAGAATATATCAGGAGCAATGTTTTTATCATGTATCTTATTCCCATCCTGCACAATGATCTGCTCTGAGAGCTAAACTCCCAAGATGGTTGCCAGACTTTTCAGCTTACACTGTTTGAGAGGTTGTTGGGGTTTCTGAGAGTTGAGCTCTTGCTGATTCTGCTAGTCTGTGAAATCACACTCCTGAAGTCATAGATGAGGCAAGGATCAGGGTTGCTCCTGGTGGGGGTGTGTTAATGGTGCAGATGTTTTGTCATCTTCTTATAAATAGTTTACAGTTTTGCTTTTTCATTTTTCTTAATCCTGTATCTCTTTCCTCCCCTTTACTGGGGAAATACCTAAGGCATGGGGTAAGCACAGTGCAAAGCGGTAGACAGACTTGAATGTGTTTAATACAGAAACTGAAACTTCTGTTGTTAATCTGAACAAAAGCCAAACTCTTTTAGCATTTCTTTAAAAAGAGGCTAATAAAATTTAGAGTGAAATTGTCATAATCCTTTTCTGTGCTATTAAAAATCATATGCCTTTTTTACTCCTTTTTGATTTTTCTAGGTGACTCAAGATTCTGAAGAGGTGGGAAAGATCATGGTACGGGAACTTGTTCATAATTTTTTGATGGACCTTTGCTGCTCTCTGAAACATGGCATAACTTTCTATGATCCAAGTCTTGGAACTTCTGGCAAGTAAGTCACTGGACAGCTGAGACTGTATGTGAACATTGTGCTAAGAACAAGATGGACCTCACTAGTTATCTTGCTTGCCTTTCCAGGCCTTTGCAAGTAACTATTGAATTCTGCTTCCATCTCTCTTCTGTGGCAGACAAAAGAAATACATTGGGGTGTTTTGGTTTTGTTTTTAACTTTGTAAGGTCAAACTCTTGAATCTCCTTGTACCTCAGCGTTCTAGAGAGTGGGCTGCCCTATTTGTAGGGGCTTAGGCAATGGTTGTGTTTCTCTGAGCCATCTCCCTGTATAACTAGATACAAAGTCTCTTCTTGTGAGGTGTGATTTTTGGACCATAAATTTTTTTGGTGTTGACAATAAAGCATCAAAGCTGCAGTGTTCACCAGATGGTGGTCTAGTCTAATTTACATTTGGTAGAATCAGACGTGTCTATCCCAGATTTGAGCAAAATGCTGACATGGATTTCAGTAGTGCCAGAATTTGGCCTGCAACACCTAATCTGGAAGCACCCGCTTGCTCTGCTATATCCATTTGATAACTAGTTAAAATATGCGTGTATTAAGATTATGGCTGATAGAGGAAATAATTGAGACTGCGCTTCACGTTAGCAGGGAAGGAAGGTACTGATACTGAGTGTTGTGAGAGCAGGTTGTTTCTTGTTTTGAGCAAAATTTTAATTGGTGTTCTTCAGGTATTTGTGGAATTCTCACTTTGTTTGGGGACATACAGAAGAAAGCTTAAAAAAAAAAAAGGACTGAAAAACCACAGAGACAGCTTCCAAGTTGACTATTGAATTTTAATTCTACATTTGAGCTTTGTGAAGTTTGTTCAGGATATTTTGGTGGGTTTAGTTCGAAGTAATTACAATTTGTCATGCAGGAAACCTGCTGTTAAATTCAGCTCTTAACTTTTCTGAGTATAAATGAAGAAATTTTGCCAGCAGTGTGAGGTCTTGCTTTGAATTTACTCCAGCTACAGCTGGAGAAGTTGCGGGGTTATCACACGTAAAGGATCGGAATAAGGGTTTGTTTTTTAAAGTATTTTTTTGTCCTCAACAGGGGAGGAAATGTGGTGCTTCTGCACTTCCTGCTTGGTTTAAAAACTGCAACAGAAGATGAACTGGTTGCAGATCTCATGGTGAATATTCTCAAAGTATGCCCGGATTTATTGAATAGATACTTTAAGGAGACCCGGTATTCCTTTGTTCCTAGACTGAAGTCTGCATGGATGGACAATATGAAGTTACTCAGGAAGGTAAGAATATGAATGATGCCTACCACCTCTCCACAGAAATATCTAATCCCAATACTGTGGTTTGGTTTTTTTAATCCTTCCAAAACCTGAAGTAGTTTTGTTAAACAGTAGTGCAGAATTATACAAAATTGTAATAGGAAGGATGGATAAAGTCAGACAGTCCTGACCTAGAAAAGTTACCAAGCCAAGGAACTTGGTAGTAGATTAGTAAGATTGCCTTTGATTACTTTTATTGCAGATAGATATTACGATACCATTCTTATGTAAAATTTGATACCGTTTAGCACAGAGACTGGCCAGCCTGTGATGTGGCCATTTTAAGTGTAAACTAACTGAATTCATAAATTCAGCCAAGGTCTTCCTAGTGACAAGGAACAAGATTTCATTCATTTCAGAGGAGTTAATCTGAGGATCAGGAAGTGGATTTTTGTGGTTATGTTTCAGGAGCAGCTGTTCTGTATCAGAGGAAACTCGCATGTCTGAAGGTGTCTTGGGTTCAGTGAATGTAAAGGCACAATGGTGCAGAATTTACTAAAATCACTAGAGAGCAGAAAGGCACAAGGTTTCATAAATCATGATTTTTAAAACCGGTCCAGCAGTGGGAAAGTTGAATGGCTGAGTTTTAAGTTAGCTAAACAGGAAGGACTTAATAGTTCTGGTATAACACTGTCAACTACTGTACATACGTTAGGAAAGAAGCAGTAGGATGCTGTTGAATGTCAAAGATGGTAAATGGAGGGGGCGGAAATGGCATCCTGTTTTCTGTGGATGCTGAGGAAAATGAGCCATGGCTCAGAGCCACAGCTGCTTTAACAAGTGTGACACAGAGTAAGCTGGAAGGTCATTTGGTAAAAAGCCATGCACAGGCCAGGGGGCTGTGTAAACATTTAACTAAACTGGGAAAAAAGGAATTGGTATAAGAAGCGGTGGGAAACATCACAGTTATATGTTTTTTGAAATGTAGCAACACTGAGGCTCAGCTAGAAAAAACTTTTGTCCTTTCCAGATGTTCCTCTGCCTCTTTGTTTAGCTTAAAATAGGCAAGTATGATCTGTAGTCTGTTGAAAAGGAGTGGCCTTAGCAGGGATGCAGGTCACATACAGCTGTTCTATTTATGAATAGGAGTCTGGGGGATGCTCTGTAGCAATTCTGTGTAGAAACTGGCATTTAGTGCTGTCATTACTTTTGACAAGTCAGAACTCTCTGTAAAATGCTCCGCAGAAGAAGCTGTTATCTCTAGGGCTATGTTGATGTTGATTAAATTGTTTTTATTTCAGATCTATGAGGCCCAACCAGAGATCTCCAGTTCTTTTAAGACTTCAGAGTTTATTCCTCTTCCTAGGTTGCTTTCTATGGTGATGGTAACAACAGTCCCTGCAGTGTGCAATAAAATAATGTTCACCCAAGGACTAAATGTAAGAGCAGTCTATAATATTTCAGTCTATAATATTTTTCTGTCCCAGTTAATACTGTTTGATTTGTGTGTAATCATCCAAGAAGTTGCTGAAGTTGGTTAATTACATGTGTTTTATGTTGTCTGTCCCAGCATAAATCTGGCTTGGGAAAGCACTGGAAAATGAACTTAAGCCCATTGATACTGCTTCCAGGAGCCATTCACAAGTACCAATTCTGCCAATGCTCACTAGTGGTTTAGACTTGGAATCTAAAAAACTCCAGATTCTTTCCTGCAAGTTCAGGTTTAGGAAATAATTAATTTGTTAACAAATTTTAACATATATTTAGAGTACAGATTATGTGCAAAGCATAAGAGGAAGCACTGAAAGGTTATTAATTCAGCTTCTTTATTTTAGTTACCCAGCACAGTAGTGAAGCACAGCGTACTGTCACTTGTATCAATGATTCTGAGAAGAGCCTTGAAGAATATTGAGTACTGTTTGAATGAGGAAACTTGGCAAAAGTCAGAAATCTACACGCTGTCAGTGATGCAGGAATTTGTACAGCTGTACAGAGAAGCCATCAGCAAGGTACAAAGTAAAAAGAAAACTAAGGTCTAACATGAGTTGTTTTGCAGCAGATAACTAACTACTCCTCTGCACTTCCTGCCCAAGTGGTTGTGGTCTGGCAGCCAGGAGGAGATAGTCTCTTTGCACAGGGGAGGGGAAGGCTGTGGGTTAAAGGTGTTAATAACTTGCGTGGTAGTAGGCTACATTTCCTAACACAGCTGGCTGATGGAAATGCAAATGAAAGTCTGTTGTGAGACAGATTTGTAACATTGACAGCTATTGTGCTGCAAACAAATTCCAAAGCAGGCTGACTGCAAAATCTCCTGGCTAAAGTAAATTGTAGCCAGCAGAGCTCACTTAGAAGTTACTAAACAAGACAGCATTTGAATTGAAAATGCACCATGAGGATGAAGAACCAAGCATAAATTTTTCACAGGAAACTTCTTCAATAAAATAGTCTTTCTAGTACTTATGTTCTGCAGAAGTGAAAGTACATTACTTGATTTCAGATCTTTTTCTGATTGCATACAAGGTCTTGGTGAAGAGCAGCAAATCCTCATGTTGACTGGTTGTGAATATTTCTAATCACAGCTTTGTCTCACACAGAGGAGCTGTCACAATTTACTCTTTCTGCTTTTAGCTTTTACCAGACATGAATAATCTAGTGGCTGTCTGGCAGTCCTTTTTGAAGCAAGGGAAAGAGCACCACAGTGGCCAAGAGGAGAAAAGAGAAGGTGATGCCCCCACTGTGAAGGCAGTGACCGAGACAGCAGAAGTTGCTGAACAGCATGGTAGGCAAACCCCTTCTTACGTGTATGTGAATGACAGTTGTGAAATTCTTATTCCATGTAAGGTTGTTATCTGCTGCAGAATGCAGATGCCACTTGTACATTTAATATTCATCTTTGCCTTGTTCAGTTCTTTGGACAGTTTAATTCTGACCGGTGTCAGAATTGCCTGTGAGCACAGTTTGACAAATAGGCTGAAGCTGCTAATAGGAGGTTAAGCAGTTTGACTTTCTGCTGTCACAGAATCACACAAGGGTTGACGGTGGAAGGAACCTCTGGAGAGCATTTTGTCCAACCCTTCTGCTTAAACCTGGTTGCCCCACACTGTGTCCAGACAGCTTTTGAGTATCTTCAAGGACAGAGATTCCACAACCTCTCTGTGCAGTCTGTGCCAGTGCTTGGTCACCCTTGCAGCAAAAAAGCGTTACCTCATGTTCAGAGTGAACCTCCCATGTTTCAGTTTGTGCCCATTGCCTCTGGTCCTGCCACTGGTCACCACTGAAGAGAGCTTGGCTGCATCCTCGTTCCACCCTCCCTTCAGGCATTTACATACATTAATGTATGTAAAACCCCTGAGCTTTCTCTTCTCCAGGTGAAAGCCCAGCTTTCCCAGCCTTTCCTTTTAGGAGAGATGAGTGCCTTCTTAATTTTTTGTGGCCCTTCACTGGGCTCTCTCCAGCATGTGTATATCTGTCTTGTGCTGGGTAGCCCAGAACTGGACACAGCACTCCACATGTGGCCTCATCAGTGCCAGGTAGAGGGAAAGGATCACATCCTTCCACTTGCTGGCAATGCTTTGCCTAACGCAGTACTATTCACCCTCTTTGCTACAAGGGTGCATTGCTGGCTCATGTTCAATCTGATATCCACCAGGACCCCCATGTCCTTTTTTGTCAAGCTGCTTTCCAGTTGGGTTGCTCCTAGCATGTACTGGCAAATGGGGTTGTACCTCATCAGTTGCAGGGCTATGCAATTCCCCATGTTGATTTTAACTCTCTTGTCTCAGACCTTCCTATTCTAGCAAGAGTATTTTGCAGCCACACTATTCAACAGGTAGGGAAGCTGATATGCCTGAAAAATAATTTTTGGGGGATTTTAATTTTTTGTATTTTTTCAGGTAGTTACTCTGGCTGCACTAAGGTTTGTGTTGCTGTAGCACAGGAGTGGAAACATGCACGTGTTGGAGGAGAGAGGGCTGGAGTGAAGGCTTCAGTTTTCCTCTCAAAAACAGTGTCCCTCCTGAAGGACTTGTTTTCATAGTCCCATTGCAGGGAAGGGGAAGTTTTAGTACTCTCTGTAGCTTGGCTAGCAGCCTGCAATGTTTTGCTTATAGACCGAAGAGAAATCTACAGCCAGTTTCATTTCCTTCACAGGGTATGCTCCACAGTGAGACTTCCTGGAGCAGAGAGTTTTTCGGTGTATGTCCTTCTATGTGTAGCTTTGGGCAGCAATAGAGTTGTCAACACTGATACTCCAGGGCTCTTTATTGGAGGACTGCCTGGTGAAACCAGTGGAGCACCTAATCTCCAGTACTGTAGCTGTAGTTTCTCTGCATTACTAAGGTGATAATACCGTGCTGTTTACTCTCAGCTCAGTTTTTACAGCTTTATTTGCACTGAGGCCACTGGGTAATTCTTTTTTTTAATGGGAGCTGAGACTCAGCAAACAAAGGCAAAGTTTATGCATGGCATCCATCCAGTTCTTCATAGTTCCCTGAAGGAGATACAGTTAACAGGAAAAATGTAGGTGTTAAAAAAGATTTGGCTGCCCTTCATTTATTTTGCTTCCTTTCATTAGTGACTGGATAACAAGTAGCTTTTATGCATCCTCACGTTATAAACTAAAAGAATATTTAACTGCTGAGATAGCTTTTCCTAAGAAGTAAACAGCTGCCTTAACTGGGGTTGATGTTTCTCTCATACTTGTTGTTATTTTCTTGCCAAGAGGTCACGCTGAGAAAGTATTATTTTAAAAGAGGGAAGGGAAAGAAAATAACCTTGAACTGAAGTAATAAATTACTAACAAATTAGTGTATTGTCTGCTGCACTTCTTCAGTCAAACCTATCTGGCATCAGGTAAGAATAGTGTCCCTGGCAACCATCAGTGTGACCATATCCTTCCCTTCCTTTTTTTTCCTGTCTTGTTCAGCCCTAAAGAGCAGTGGAACTGTTTAGATTCTTACAGTGAGTGTTAAAATGTTGGGATTGTCTTTAGAATCAAATTAGAAATGGCAACTGCCAATTTAAGCGCTGAATAAACTGATCTAGTTTGCAGAAATGCTGAGGAAGGAAACTGGGGATTCCCTGTTTGGTTGGGTTTTTTTCCATTTCTTCTTGTTAGGGAGGAAGATGACTGATAATTTCATAGGATATCTACTGTAAATACAGTTAGTAATTCTCAGGGTAATGTTGGTGCTACACTGCTTTTTTGGTATGAAGGAAGGAGAAACTAATTATGTAAACACTTCGTTTAGGTTCAGATGATGCCGAGACACTGTTTCTGAAAGCTGCACTGCTTCAGGTCATATGCCTTTATCAGAAGGTTGTGCCCCACTTGGTAGCACGGAGCAACTTTGATTTTAGCAAGCTTCTAAAAGGTATGTGGTGGGTATTTCTGTTACCTTCATTGTTTTCTCTGGCTATTTACAAAGTCCGCAGAAAAAAGGAATGTTTGCTTTTCTGTGTACATAGAGAAAGAACTGGTTTCTAGAAGTAACCAATTATAATTTCTTCATTGTGTTGACATTTATCGTCACTATTTCTGCAGTTCTCTGGCACTCTGCTCTCCTGGATTCCATAGCTGCTCTGCTACACTCAGTTGTTGTAAGTGGTCGGGTGCGCTACAGTTTTCCTCTTTGCAGTCATATTCTTGCAGATACTTGTTCTTTCTGTGGCTTTGATTCTAATGTTTCTGAGAAAGATGTATGTCCAACTCTTAATGAGATGTAGGTGTGTAATTCTCCTAGACCAATGTCAACAATCCCAGCATATGAAAGCTATTTCCAAACTCTTATTTGCCACAATGATACAGATGTTTGGTTGTTGGTTTTTTTTTTTTGAACAGGATAGGTCACAGAAAGTTTGGGGTGGGGGAGAAGCGTGTACCAGTTCACCATTCTCCTCTAAAGTCTTTTAACATTCAAGTATTTTTTCCATTTGCTGTGTTTTAAATTTTGTTATCAGGATTTGGTAGTATGTGGGAAGAAGAACGTTATTCTATATGGTGTATATTCTGTATTCTGTATCTCCCATGGAAAATCTATATGAGGAAGCACTTCAGCAAAGTTGTTTTATTTTTGTTTCTGATGTAATGTTCACAGCGGGTATTCCTCTTCATGCAGCAGAAGTAAATAGAGACGTTCTGTACCTGTACCTTAAAGCAGCAAGGATGATGAGCTACAAGCTGGGCTGTGGGCAAGATCCTACAATACTGTTTATAGTACAATAAATACAGCTATTTAAAATTGAGACTGGAGAAGACAGCAAAATGTTGTTTGGGCATCATTGCTGTCTGAGTGCCACCAGAGCTTGTAGGCCACCCAACTACAGCAACTATCTGTAGTTTAGGCACATCTGGGATGTGTAAGGATAGGAGTTATGTAAATGCCTTGATTAAAGTCTGTCAGGGAAAAAGGGTCTTTAAACAACTCCCCTCCCTCTAAATCATCTGGTGTATGTGTATGGTTTTTCCTCCCTCTGTCAAAGCATATTTAATTGCTTTGTGTGTTTGGTGACTTATCAAATGACATACCCTGTTTATCCCATTATTTCTTGCATTGTTCTGCTTTTTTCAAAATGGACAAAAAGCAGGACACCTTTTTATGAAGCACAAATCTCCTGGAGGGTTTATTTTGTTACAGTATTAAATAAGTTGAAGAGGCTGGAAAATAAAGTGTCATTCTCAAACAAATGTAATGAAGTGAGCCTGGATATTAATTTTGATGAAAGAAGATACAGTAGAAAATGATGGTATAAATTAATCATGCAGCTTTGTTCTCTCAGATGCCAGTTTGAGAGTTCTGTTGTTCCTTCCCCTCACCCTAATTAAAACATGCACTCCAAAGGCAGCATGTTTTTCCACCTTGTAACAATATGTTGTTTAAACAGCTGGTACAGTTTTATTGTTTGGTTTTACTGTTGGCTAGACTTTGTAGTGCCTTTGAAAAATTTACTGTTCTCTCTAATGCGGACCACAAGATAGTACACAGACTATGGAAACCACACTGACACCAAAGCTTTATATAGCTGATCTCTGTATGTAACTGAACTGCAGCTAAAGTCTGGACATGTCAGTTTTTGGAGCATACTGTGAGGATCCCAGCACGGCTTTGTGACCTCTAAGGTGAATAATTCTGAGGTTACGCCGTGGCAGTTGTTGTGAGCAAATGATAGAAGTGATGAAGGGAGAGACACAAGGGTAAAGTTCCACTGCCTGTAGCAAGTATTCTAATACTATAAGCATTAAGATTTGTTATTGACATAAATTCTGTATTTTGGTTTTCAGTTTATCCATCCTCTTTATATCCTGTAGGGGACAGCTGATGGAAGAGATTTTGTATTCCATTGCACCAGCAATAGCTTGTGCCAGGTGCAGGTGTTACCACTCTGAGGGCTGGATTCCAGCCTTAGTTTGGCCAAACAATCATAGTGTGTTTGGGGATCTTGTGGTGTGAAAATTTGTGGATTGCCAGCTTACCTCACAGTGGTGGTTTGAAGCCCTTAATGATGAATGTTCTAAGATCTCAGGAAGATATACCAAAATAAAGTTCATTGTATTGCTTTCAAACCTTAGGTATTGTCACTGAAAAGGGCCTCCGAGAGGAGGTCCCTCCTGTGCTGCAGCACCATATACTGAAAGTGGCTTTGGAACTTCCTGCAAATAAATTTGCCTGGTTCAGAGTACAGGTAAGAGACTTCACAGCAAGTTTATGTTTCTTTGGTGGCATGCTGTCCTCAAATATTTACATCTGGCACTGCCTAGGTATAAACTAGTCCCAGCCCAGTTGCTTTAGGAGGAGACCAGCAGGAATTGTACTCTTAGTACTAGTGACAAATCCTTTCTGAGATTATAAGTTTTTCTGCAAGGACAGAAATTTTTGCCTCCCCGATAAGGGCTGGTCAAGGTTCTTTCAGCTCTTCTTTTCTTTCAGCTCTTCTTGTCTGGATGGGGGCATGAGTGAGAATTTGCTGGTTTCCACTCGTGTGTGAAGCCTGAGATATCGCTCCCAAGGAAATGAGCTGCTGAGAGGAGCCATCCCAGGGTTCCGTCACTGGGTTTTCTGGGTTTTGATGTTTGTTAAGACTGTCTCTCCTCTCTGTAATTACTGGAAACCTTCAGAGCCCTGTCTCTCTTCTTAACTGCAGCCTTGTAAAAAAAGAATGCTGTAAAGAGCTTGGTTTTTATGTCTAGAGAAAGAAGTGGGCCTAGCTCTGGGGGGAAGCAGAAACCCCCATGGGTATTGTGACTGTGATCTTGCCTTTTAGGATATTTTCTGTCCCCCCCAGTTCACGATACAGGAAAAGCGAGGAGAGTTAAGAGCAAGCAAAGGAAAACCTGGAAATGTGCAAAGAAGCTACAGTATTTTCTTGTGGCTTTGCCCTTTGAGTATACACAGGTTTTAACTGAAAAGAGAAAAGCCAAATCTGGCAATATTACAAAGGGTTATGGTTGTTAGACATCAAATACAAGTCAGTGAGAAAAGCAGGAGAGATGGCAGAGGGATTGTTGTTTGATGTTCAGGTAGTGTTCAGCATCCCTGTGACTTGCTTTGTTTTCCTTTTCTTTAGGGATCAGTCTTTTAAATCATTACATTTCTTGTTCAGACAGTACTTGTAGGAAATCTGAATTCCTGGAGATAACAGAAGTAGAAGAATAGATGTTTGGGGAGGAAAGTGGCTTTATTTTGGGCCCTTGTATTAGTTGGTGTTTCTGTTACTCCTCTCTGCTTCCACTTTCCAAAAACCAATTGTGCTGATTTTGTGGCTCACTGAATGCAAAGTAGTGTAAATGATCCCATTCATTTCTGGCCTTGGTATATTTGGGTAGGGCTATAAAATGATGCGCCTGCTTCAGTGCAGCGTAATCCTGTACAATGCTGCTGTGCCAGGGAAATTTTAATATATTTTTCTTTTAGGATGTCTCTGAGACAGAGAAGGTATCTGGTGAAAAATCAGTATTCTATTTACTGATGAAAATGTTTGTTACAAGTAACCAATCTCATCTGAAAATTTCAACCAAAAAACTGATCATCAAGGTAAGTGTTTGATTTGCAATACCAGGATATTCACTATATCCCATTGGTCTGAAATGTCAGAATTGTCCATTTTTTTCTTAAAGCATATACCTTTACTGTGCATAGTTGTGTAGCCAATAGAGTCATATTTGGAAGACTGTCCTTGGAATTTGCTGTCAAATAACTACCTGTTAAATGATTATTGTATGAAAGTAAATTGCTGTCGACTGAATTTGCTGCAACAGTTGACAGAACAGTAAGGAAAATGTCTTTAATATCTGCCCACCCCTTAGGCTGAATTAATTGTGGTACTGTGATAAATCACTGTAGTTTGTACCTGCAAAGGTCTTGATATGGATCAAGAAGAGGTGATTTTTTTTACTTTTGTTTTTATCTTCTAAGCCCTGAACAGGGCTCCTTGAGCAGTGTTCCATGCTAATCGTGGCATACAAGTTTGTATACAGCTTTATGCACTTAATTTCTGTGTTTAGCTTCAATCACAGGGTGCAGCTGTAATGTTCAAGACACTAAACTGAAGTCAGACTAACTGAATTGTGTTTTAGTTGGCCTTGATCCCTGCAAGGGGTTAAAGTCAGGCTACCTTTGTCTCGCAGTAACTAATACCTCAATCAAAAGCTACCCAGTACAGTTTTTCTGGTGTATTTAGATTCTTTTGCTGAGTGGAGATGTGGGCTGCCTGACTCATTCTTGTTTCCTCTTTTAGATTTAGTCCATTTCATTTTCTCTGAAGAGAACACAGGAGCAGTGGAGTTAGGGCAGTTATGTCAGCAGAAAGGCTGCTAAGAATAGATGTTAATGAGTGTGTTTTGCTTATTTTTCAGCACAGTGCCATATAATTGGAAGGCATGTTTTTGGATTTCACATTCTGTTCCTGCCTGTTTTCATGAGAGCTGCAAGTGTATTTTTACTTTGAGACTGCCAAAAATAGTTAATTATTTAAAAATGAATTTTTTTTTGTTTCCCCTTTCTTTAAATGAATTATCCTGTCAGATTGTTGGAGGCAGCAGTGTTATTTTTGTAGCTGCTGGTAGTGTACACAGAGTAAATGTAGAGCAAATGAGCTATGATAGCTTCCTTTTTTTGTGTGTGTATATGTAGAAACAAAAGCACAGATTCATCCCACATAACTACAGTCATTTAGCATAGGTGCCAGAGTTAGGAAACTGGTGAAGGTTTCTGTTCTTGTTGAAAGGGAGGGGCAGACAGTTCAAGTCGCCTATCATCTGGATTGTCCTTCAGAGAACTTCTCCTCCTTCCTCCTTTTCCTTTTCAATTTTACAGACAGCACATAGGGTCACCAAGTTCCTAATTTAGGCACCTGAGATAAGAGAGTGAATTTAGGGAGCATGAAAGTGGGCAAAAATTTCTAAATATGTTAATGACTGTTACTTGAATGTGGTAAAATTGTGTCTGCCTCACCACCCACAGCATCTATGAGTGTGCGTACACTTTTCTCTGGACTCGCTGTTGTCATGACTCACTGTTCATTTATTTGACTGTTTACCCATCCGATGCTCAACTCTTATAAGGGCAAGTAGCCTGGTTTAGATTTAATTTAGCAATGGTTTTCCTTTATATTACATCAGAAGTTTTCAGAAGCCTCCCTACAGTCTCCTCTTCAGGGTATGTTGCTTTTTTTCAAATGCCGTAATGGTATAAAGGTGTACAACCCTCTTAAAGCATTATAGCTTGCTCCCCTGATACTGTAAGATTTATTAAGGTGAAGGGAATGGATGTTTTGTGTCCAGGCAGCTTTGACCTCAGTAGGGTATTTGCTGACTTGACAATGAAAGGACTTCGTAGGATCACAGAAAGGTTTGGATTGGAAGGGATCTTAAAGCTGATATAATTCCAATCCCCTGCCATGGGCAGGGACACCTTCCACTAGACCAGCTTGCTTCAAGCCCCGCCCGACCTGTCCTTGAGCACTGACAGGGATGTGGCAGACGTAGCTTCTCTGGACAACGTGGTCTGTGATTCTAGGACGGACTGGCCCTCCTGTGGCTCTGTGCTGTAGCTTCTCTTCTGTGTCACTGCACCACAGGCCTTGAGCAGTGAAGCAGCAGAGGGGCTGCTGCAGTGAACAGCATTACAGGTAGCACTATGGCTTCTAGGTCTGGTGCATATGGCCCCAGCATGTGCTTGATTCCTGTGTCTCAAGTGCTTATAGAAGTCTTGTATTCCAAATGTATGGAATGTACGTTCTTGTGAGATCACCTTGTGCTCACTGCCCGGTCTGGTGAATAGGTGTTTGCAGCATACTTGAATGGAGTGCATATGGGATCCATCCCATACACATGGTCAGTGTGAGAGCAAGAACCAAGTGGAGCTGTACTGAATTTCTGCAGCAGACAGCAGGTTGAGGGGCAGAAAGGCTCAGAGAAGACAGGAACAGAAGTTGCTCTCATCTGATTTTCCCAGTTGTGAGAGAGTAAGAGATATTTTGCCTCTTGGCTTTGGTCATTCATAATGCTCTCCTTTTTCTGCCCCAGGACTGCTTCTTGCTCTATTCCTACAGTGCCTGCACATGTCTGGCAGAGCTCTGGGTTTCATTTGTCAGCTGTCACAGAGTCTTGCCTCAACTGTTGATTTTGCTGAGAGCGCAGTAAGCAGACAGCCATAATGAAGATACTAGGCCTTGGTCCTTGTCACAGTGAGGCCCATTGATGCAGTCATGGGAGGTTTTGTTTTAAAAAATGCATTTGTTTTTACCCTTTGTTATGCAGTTTGAGAGGTCCTAGTGAGTGGGAAATAAGGCCTCTTGAACTGAGGGATGAGAAGAAAATGACAAATACTTTTCATCAACCTGTTCTTTTTTTCTTTCCAAGAAGAAGAAAACATGAATTTGCTATACTGAAAGATCTGTGGTCTTTTTGAGGTTCTGTATTTTAATGGTTTTGGTGTTTTTATCCCCCCTCTGGCTTTCTGGACAGGTTTTACGCGACAGCGGAGTGTTTGAGTACACGTGGAAGGAACTTTCAGTTTGGCTGGAACACTTGGATAATACAAAAGAAGACAAAAAGGAAGCAGTGATTCAATTTTTGGAAAGGGTAACAACTGTTCAAATTAGCTGGATAAACAATGCCAAGAACAGAAGTAATGGAAACTAATGATTTTGTTGCTGTTGTTGAGGAACCTGTCAAAGATCAGTAAACGAATTCTGAGAAAAGCAATGTTTGTAATTCTTTATACAAAGCTGTCATCTTTCTTGTTCTGGGTGGGAGGACTGTGAAATGATTTGTAGGAAAATTAAATCCAAAAATGTAATTTGTTACTGCAGCATTGTTGATAAAAGGGTAGAGTAGGTGCCTGGCAATAATTATCAGACCTGCCAAAATTATGAGACCTAAGTAAATGATCATCTTTTATAAGAAAATTTGACATTTCCTGTTTACTTTTCAGGATGTTGAATGCCCAGTGCTTCCTTTTCATTGCAGTTTCCTCAGGGACTCAGTGTGTGGTAGCATTTTGGGTACGAAATTGCAGTGAACATTTCTTTATTCATCAGACCCAGTGTCCCATGTACAGCAGCAGTAACCACAGGCAGATTCTTGCAGATCTATACAGAAGTTGTCCTCCTAAAACTTTCCCAGCTTCCAACTGCTTTTGGCACATGGTCTTCCTTAACAAGATGTGGTTCCTGTAGGCATAATAGCCTGTGTACTTAAGTTTCTTTCTCAACCTTTGTTTACAGATCCTGTTGAAACTGGTGACCAACCCCTATCCATATACAGACAAAGCAGCAGACCTTGTTCAGGAAGCAAGTATGCTCCAAGTTAATATGCTCAAACAAGATTCTGATAACGTCAGCATCCCCATCTCTCACATTGATGGTATGTGTCTAATATCTTAACAGTAGAGAATTCCAAGATTTTGTGCTAAATTTTCTAGCCCTGAGCTGCAAACTGAAGACTGAATCCTGCTTAAGTAAGGAACTAGAGGATTGATCCCTCCAGTTGTATTTAGTATTGGAAGTAGTAGTCTGAATTGCAAAGTTACTGTTTCACCTCCAGAAGTAATTGCTGATGCAGTTACACTGTTTGAACAGTAGTTTAAACCTCTTTTCAGGCTCCTGCAGCAGCATTTTCTAACTAAAATGAAAACAATTACATTTTTTTTTTTCTCTGGGGCTGCTCATATCTGTTCATCCATGAGGGAAAGGGCTGGGGTGCCCAGAGAACTGTTTTACTCCCAGGCACTCACCTTGATTTTTGCTGCTCCTGCTTTCTGGAGTTGCAGCATTACTGCAGACAAATTCAAAATTATGCAGATGTGGACACTTGGACAATTTACCATATGCTAACTTGCCATAGCTCTTCTGCTAAACAGTCCATGTGTAGGATTTTACAGTACATAAATGTAAGGTAATTGAGGCAGTTTAAGTACCAGGTGGATCAGTTCTCACGAGCTGACTGTATTGCGGAGATACAATGCCAGCTACAGAATACATTGCGTCTTCTTCATATGTTGAAGATACCTGACTCGTTCACGACCAAGATTTGGTTCCCTGGCCATGTAGAGATGAGAAACAATTCAAGGACTGCTCAGGATGTTCTTTTAGGAGGGAAGTGGCTGCTTCCTTCATACTTTCCCATACACATTATACACATTTCCTGTCACTGTTACGCTCTGATCGTCCTTACCTAGTACCATCATGATAGCAGTAGGAGATGCAAATCTTCCCTTCCCTTACTTCTGCCAGCTAGACAGCAGTGTTGAAAGGCAAGAAGTAAAGCACATAGTAAGAGACAGTGATTTTTACAATTGCATTTACCATTGCATTGCTAGACAAATGTGCCTCTTACCCTTTTTTCTGCTTTGGGAACTCAGAAGCTGCCTTGTATTCCTTTAGTGCAGGATTCTGCCTCTGTTGTATTCTAATTAGTCTGAATCTTCTGCTTACATTTTTTTTTCTTCACTTAATAGATGTCCTGGATATGGTGGATGTCCTAATTGAGGGCAGTGATGACTTAGATGAAGAAATTGGGTTCACTTTAAATGAAGACATGATTATCCAAACATTTCCATTCAGTGCTGTTGTCCCTGCTGCATTAGAAGCCAGAAATATGTTGTTGCTTCAGACTAAAAATGGAACAGGTACAGACTTTTTTGTTTCTATGTATTGTCCATGATGGTGGAATGGAAGTGGGATCAGTTTTACCTAATGATCTCCTCAAGGCATTTTATCTTCATCGCAAGCAGAAGAAGGTGCAGATAGATGGTGTTCCCCGCTCAAAAAAAGCATCAAAGCTTATGAGGTGCTTCCATCCTTTTTTCCCTGACCCCAAAGAAGCTCGCTTTTGGTTTTTTGAGTAGGGAAAATCAGTGGAAATGCAGGAATTCTATAATCTGTCATTTGACTCTAGGGGAGCCCCTACTATGAGAAAATGAACTTGCCCAGGTTAGAAAGAGAGCCCACCTTTCCCCCGTATTTTAAGCACAGAGTATGCAGGTCACAAGAGGAAGGTAGTTTCAGTGGCTGTAGGCAGCTCTTCCACTGAGACCAGTCTGCAGGGGAGAGAGGGCTGGATTGTTGAATGAAAGGATGCTTTTTTCCAGAGAAAATATCTTCAGAGATGGAGCTCCAGGGATGAACTTGCAAAGTTCTACCACCTCCTTGAGAAGAACATTGGTGGAGTGAGGAGTCACAGGGGCAGCATTTGGCCTCAGCAGGATTTGTCACCCCCACAGCACCTCACTAAGTCTGTGCATATTTGGCTGTTGTGTAGCACATGGGGTGGAACTGAAAGTCACCATTCTGGTAGAAACTCCTCCATATTTAACCAGTGTGTGTTAAACCTGGCTGTTTCCTCACCCACCCAGTACAAATCAGTTCTCTTAGGTGGTGCTTGGCTGGGACCCTAACCCATCAAAATACAGACAAGTTTGGCACAACACAGTGAAGGTGGCGTTAGTTTTATGCTTGTCTGGAAGGAAACAGGACAACCTGAGCAATTATCTTGAAGTGGGCTATTATTTACTTCAACAAGGAGTACTGTATGGGGGATTTTTCTGGATACCTCAGAGGGTCAGAAACAACTAGTCTAGTGTATCACAATCACCTTTTTAGTCCTATTCAGTACTTTTCTAAATGGCGCTATTTGGCCTGTTGCCCAGCCCTTAAGGAAGGAGGGTTGCCCTAGTGTCTGTGCTCATGCAGATTACTTCTGTCAACAGAAGTTGGATATTTTTATTTTGCTTTTCTAGGAGCACACATCGTAGAGTATCTTGTTGCTGTTTTCACTGATCTCCTGCACTCTCAGAGAGAACCTCTTGCCCTCTGCTTGATGTTCCAGCTCTATGATAAAGATCTGCAGTCCCTGAAAGTGTCTAAGTATCCTCAGCTCTACCGGTTTAACCGATATTATAAACTCTGGATACCCCAGCAATCTCAGGAGCCTGTGGTATGGAATACCTGAAGTCATTTGAATGCTTGAGCCAGTATTACCTCACAGTGTATAAAGGCTACATTTCTATCAGTAAATTTACATTAAGCTAATTCTGTATTGCTTCTTAATCACACTGAGACACAAATTTGCTCAAGGGCTTTTCTCTAACAATGCAAAAGGTCTTTGTTGTGGTTGGGAAGTGAAGCCAGAGCTTAAGTCACCCAGACTACAGCTCCTCATCAGGCAGAGAGTAGCATAATGTATGATGTTGCCCAGGAAGCCGGTTTATGGTGGCTGGAGTTCACCCAGGTGTGGGTTAGGAATGTATGGACCAGCTGTGCTAGGTGCTGTATTTATGTTAACCCAGCAGTAACCATTTGCAGATACCCCATGCGACGCTTTTAAATAGCTCTCTGGTAGCAGGACTGTACATGTGCGCTCCTGAAACTTCAGTCCCAGTTTCAGCACAGAGCTCCTTTCAAAACCAAGGGAACTGGAGAAACTTTTGATTAACTTTCATTTTCATTTTTCTCTTTAATTTTTTTCAATTTCAAACAGTTCAAAAAACCCAAAGGTATATGCAAAGAACCCGCTGTGGCCCTGGATTCTGCATTTACAACTTTGCTAAGAGAAGCCTATGAGAGAGGAAGCAATACTTTACTGGAAGATGATATCCAGACAAAATTGCGATACTTGGCTTCCCAGCTCCCGCCTGAACAGCTTTTGTTAGGAGTAAAGCATGTGTTGCTATACCTGAAATCCACAGTGGAGAACTTTGGCAATGTAAGAGCAATGTTGTGATGATATTGGGGTTCATTTGTTTTATTTTAATGCGGAAAGTACAAATTTTATTTGGCTGTTAAAACCTAAGGATCCAGTTCTGCAGCTTTTTTGTGTACTTAGCCCTCACTGAGGCTGTAGAGCCCCAGACAAACTTGTATCTAATTTGTAAACAAATACCTGTCCTCTTAATTGTTGAGGAGTTTTGGATTTGGTTTGCATGGGTTACCTTACTGATCTGTGCATAGTGCATATATACTCCAGATTTAATCCAGTTCCTGGGCCTCTGTAAGAAGCCTTTCCAGATGGTGAAATTCACTCGTTTGTGGTACAGCAGAAGTCGAAGTATAGATGAAAGTCTATTAAATATTTATTTGGCAACCTGAGACTTTTCTTAGGATCATGTCTGTACAGGGGGAATGATTCCTTCCCCCCAAAAAGGCTGTAATCTGGGAAGTTCTTAGTTGATTTCTTTTCATGTTGGATAATTATCCTTCTGTTCCCATCCTTCTCTTTTCTCAACTTCTGAGGTGTGTATTTTCACAGGTTAGTAAAACTTTTGGTCCTCGCCTTATTGACCTCTATGTGGACCTGCTGAACAGCTGCTTGTGCCGGGGAAATCAGATAGAGTTAAATAATCAGCAGAAACGAGAAGAGCGACAGACTGAATCAGGTCTCTTTATGGATGAGGAATCTCTGATTACAGAGGAGACTTCAAATGACAAGGTACCAAATCTCTTGATGTGCAGGCCAGAATCTCACCTGTCAGTAAACTTTGATTTGATTTATTCTTTATGGAAATAGTCCTGTCCTGAGTTTTGCTGAGCCGTTAACTAAAGCAAATGATCTTAAGCAATTTTGAGCACAAATTAAGTTGCTGTATTTTCACCAGTCACCAAAACATTGAATTGGCTAAACTTGATAGAGAACAGGGTATGTAACAGAGATCAGGCTTTGTGAGTGCTGTGACTTGATAACAGTCATGGGGATTTCTAGGATTTCAGTTAGGGTTAAAGTGTGTCTGTCAAATACTTGCTATATAATGTCTTGAATTGGATTTTACTGCTTTATAGAAGCATTACTACAGCTTTTGCCAGGACCTTGGAAGAGCAGGGAGTGAACAGAATATAATACACTGTGTATTTCACAGAGTTGTATTGAATGGAAACAGGCTGATGCAGAGAGATGCTGTTAAGGTCTAGGAGGAGAACTTCAGAACTTTGAGCATGTGGTGCAGCAGTTACAGCACTACTGTGTCTGGAGATTTGACCGAGCTGCATCATCCATAGACTCACCGCTGACCTGGAATATAGTCAGGATTGCTCCTGACAGAGATCACTCACCTCTGCAGAAGAATTCTATTCCCCAAGCCCTGTGTAAGGCCTGGTTATGAAAATTGTGTACATGGAGGAGTGAGTTTTGCCCCCTTTCATGTGTTCCTTGGATTTGGGGGGATTAGAACAGAATTGTATTGACAAGCTCCAAACATACAGTTCTCTACTGGAAATGTGCTTAGACATGCGGAGAATGTTTAGTGGAGGCGTGACTCCCACATCAAAAATGTTGAAAGAATGGTATTTCTGTGCTTGTAATTTGTTAATATTTTTATCCTCCGACCAGTTAATGGGGAATTTCATGTTCTGCAACTGTAATTAACAAGCTCTGGCAAATAGGCAGATGGATGATTTTTGAATTTATTTTTTCCTCTGAACTGTAATTATCCATTCAGTGACACTGTTACAACCATTTGTTACAGACACTAGAAGATACACTCATGTTGATTTTCAGACATCCTACACTGGAGAGTTGGTTCCTGGCTTTAGAGCAGCGTTCTCTTCCTCAGTCTGCTTTAAACCCTGTTGCTGTGAAGCTCCTGTCAGCTCACCTCAATTCTGGTCTGCTCCAGCTGTTGAAAACAGGTGCCCCGATGCTGCAGAGCATGGATCACAACCATGTGTTGTCCAAGTATTTTGAAGCTATCATAAAAAGTGTCCTGAAAGAACTACAGGCAGAGGGGAAAGGCAGACGCCAAGTGTCTGCCAAGAAGTCTCATCAATTGGAGGCTCTGGAGGAATTGCACATATACATGCCTGCAGCTCAACTGAAGGAGATCACTTTAACCATGCTGCGACTTCCTGAGATGAGCTTGACTACTCGGGAATCTGAAAACTCCCCCAAAAAAGGGAAACAGTTGAGCTTCTATGGACACATTTTGGTGCAGCTCCTCACAGAGAGCTACCAAAGGCAGCCCCAACAAGGAGAACTACTGTTATCCACAGAGCACATTAAAGCTTTGGGAATATTGATGTCAGCATCAGCCAGCAAAGATCTGGAGAAAGTTTTTCTTCAGGCGCTTCATAGCGAGCCAGTCCTTGCACACGCAGTCAGTGTAGAGGTGCATGTTCACTGCCTTAACCAGAGGTCAGAAACTTCCCTTGCCATTGTGTGCATGCTGATAAAACACTGTAGGACTCACCTGCTGCAGTTTGAGATGTGGTGTCTGAGCAGTGCCACTGGAAAGTACCTCAAGAAAAACATGGGAAGATTTCTTCCACTCATCAGTATGTATTTGCAATGCAGAGACCAGTATGATTTCACTCGACCTTCCACAGGTAAAGCCACAACTGATCCCTTTTTGCGATTTGGGAGACCAAATTCGCAATGTAGGCTCTACTGGCCTTGAAGTCTTGGATCCTCTGCACAATAAGTATAGAGATGGTAAAATTTATGTCTGTCTTCTGATGGTTCTCTTATAGGTACCTCTGAAGCATAAAAGCTAAAGGAGTGTAGTGGAGGTTGGCTGTTAAGACTGATGCAAGCTACTCTTGCAGTTGCTTTGTCCAGTTTTCTCTTTTGAAGCACTTATTTAATGCTTTGTGCATGTGAAAATCTGTCTTCATACTCATCTTGGTTTAGATGGGAGGTAGAAACTTTTTTTCTCAGGCATAGATAGAACACTGTCTGGTGAGTGCAATGCCATAGCCATATGGTTTTGTAGAATGTAAGCTTTCACTTGTACAAGTGTAAGAGTCCAAACCTTTCTTCTAAAATAAATCCCCAAATATAGCTTCCTACAGTAATGCCTTCCCAAGCTGGCAGTCCAGAACTTTGCAAATCAGCAGCTGCATTAAATGAACAAGACTCTTAAATTTTCTAGCAGTGAAACGATGAGCTAGGATTCAACTCAACAGAACAGAATCACTTTGATTTCATTTCGCTTATTGCATAGAAGTGTAAATAGCAACAGAAACAAGCTGACTGTAGCTGTTGGTGGAGAAGGCTAGCTTTATCTAAGAGAAGTTAATGTAGGCAAAAGACCTTGTCAGCACACAGAGAAGTAGAAGATGATTAAATAACTAAGCTTTTCTCTAGCACCTAATGCACACCAGTGGTTTCATACTTAAACACTAGAAGGGCAAACTGCTGTCTGGCTGACTTGATTTATAAGGTCTCTGTTAGCTGACTGTTGATGTGAGAGAAAATTCCCTCTGGGGCCATGGTCAGAGAACTGGTAAAGTTTCGTTCTTCCTGATATGCAAGGACATGGCTTCTTATCAGGAAGGTCTGCTCTGGTTGCCCATGTCAGCTGTGTAGCAAGCGGTTGTCTAGTACATAAGTTGAATACCTCCTGGGAATACTATGGAGTAGTACAGAGCACACTTTGCTGTAGCAGATTAAGAGCTATTGCAGGAGCTAAGTAATCTGGGCCTTGATTGGAAACATGATTTAGGATTTTTGTAGTTTTAAGCCTGTTGTTGCTTAACACACTTAGATGGTGGAACCTGTGCTCCTGTTCCCTCTCAACAGTTGTCTCGGCTGTTACAACTGTCTTGAGGAAAGCTCTGTGGAAGGAGCTCTGCGCTGTCGTTCAAGACACAGAAACATCACATGAGACTACTGTGAAGCTGCAAGTTCTTTCAAAGTTGTTGCCATCTTCAGGAAACAAAGGGCTGAGAAACCTTATTGACCAGCTTCCCGCTGCTCTTGAGAAAGCAGAAAATAACGAGAGGTAGGCAAATCCAGCTGCCCTGATCAGGACTACTCAGTTTGTCCCTTAAAGCATTCTTACAGATAGCATGAAGGCAAATACTGTGAACAGTAATAGCATTTGCTCCTCAGAGAATCTGTCACTTTACACTTTGGCAGCAGTTGCAAAACATCTTTAACAATATATATATTTCTAAAAATATACAAAAAGCATGTCGCAACCTTAAGAAATTAATGTCTTTCTGCAGTTGGACAGTGGCAGATGCCGTATCTAGGGTGCTTGAAAACTCTGAAGAGCTGCATTCTTGGAGGAGATGCCTGTTATCAGCCTGCATGAAAGGGTTAATTGTCATGTACAACAGCAGTAAAGATGAAAGCAAGCAAGAGATTGAGAGGCCCATGCTGCTGAGGCTAGAAGAATTATTGGTGAGGCTTCTTTTTAGCTGCATTGGCAGAATGTGACTGCATACATGTGGTGTTGTGCGCTTGTATCTGGGGTAAATATAGATTGAACTTCATTTTCTGTTTTATAAATTATGGCTTCTGTGGACTTTCGGTGGCTGTTGCAGAGTTAACTTAGCCCTGCTAATCCTTGATAAGAAGCAGTTTTAAGCTGTTCTTGATGGCTTTCTACTAACAGTCCCCTTTGAAATTCAGAGTTTGGAGTATTCAGTAGTTAAAAATCAGAGGTTGCCAATGAATGTTTTTATATAACCAAAGAAAAGTACCCCAAAGTGATAGAGGCACTTCTGACAAGATGCACCTCCCACGCCCTCTGAAGTCTGTGACAGAAATCCAGTTGATCATAGATAGAAGTCTGGACTTTGATCATGAAGAACACTACTTGATCGTTCCCTCTGCACTACTGGATTTTTTGTAGTTCAGTAAGGTAGTCAGATCTGTGTAAGACATAAAAATGAAGGTCTCTGCAGACAGCAAATGTCTTTGACCTCTTGCTGGCTTCTGGTGAGACTCCCTTGTAGGACATGACTGTGCAGGACAGGTCTTGCAGGACTTGGGGAGCCACCTTTTAGTGCTCACAGGTCTGCTGAGGTTAGCACCTACCATTACTGGGTCTGTTGGCATGTGCAGCTGTCAGCCTTAAAAATGATTATTGAATATTATGGTTTATAGCTTTTCAGGGTGATCAGTTTTTGTAAAGAACATGTACATCCAGCCACCCTTGTTTGCCACATGCAAAAGGTGCTTAGCTTAAACACCTTGTAGGAACACAAAAACCTAATACCTGAGGCTCCTGCTGTGACTTGCTGATTTTTTTATTCCTTTCACACTTCAAAAGTATGAAGGGTTTCAAGATTCCGGGGTTTTGGTACTTACAGACCAGCTTGCTTTTTAATTGCATACAGTGCATATGCTTCCTTGCTCCCAGGACTGACAGAACAAGACTTGTGGTTTCATCTGAACTGGGGGTAAGATTGTTGTATCTAAGAGCTTTCTTTCCTGTTATCCTTTTTATTATTCCACCTGAGTGCTTGGCTTGCATGTTGTTAGTATGTCTGTTGAACAAAAATTGCTGATATTAATGGTCTGTAGAAGCCCTGTGTGCTAAATGTAAACATCTGGGTTTATTTCCAACGTGCACAGAGCTTAGTTGAAGAAGTGGACCCAGATGACTGGTACAACCTTGTGAAGACAGGTCTCAAGTAAGTAATTTTGAGATGCACCAAAAGAGCTGTAGGAAGTACAGTTCTGTTCACTTGGCCTTGTCCTGCATTATACTGGAAACACTTTATCTCCCTTGAATTCAGTCAGATTTGAAGATGTTCTTTGTTTCATAGGATGCACTTTGTGTTGAACCACTGGCTTCATTGGAGCCTGCCTGCAGACATGCAGGTTCAGATTTGGATTCTGTGCTCCAGTTAACTTCACCAGCATAGCTAACTGGATAACAGGGCTAGCTTCTTTTCAAGTGGCATAAAGAAGCTTTATACTCATATGAAGAAGAAACTTATTTTCTTTGTAGTTAATATACTTATTGAATACAGTTCATATGAAAACAGATCTTTCACCTTTAAATGTAAACCATTTAAGTAAAAGGAATAAAAATTACTATAGGATGATTTCTGTGGAGGTAGGAGTATTAATATGAAGGGCTGCTGTCTGAAGGGTTAGTAGGCAAAGTTTAATCCTTTTTAAGATCAGTGCAGCTACAAGTGTGACTCTGTGACTCTATACCAGCACAATCCTTTATATAGCATATCAGTAACTCTCTTTATTTTTTATGATTGGATACCAGTATAGCTTAAAAAGAATTGAAATAGCTCAGCGAGATGTGGTGCATGTGTTTTCATTGTTTTAGATTTGTTCTTATTTTACTAAATCTGCTTTCTTTGCAAAGTTCTCATTTCTTAAACAGACTTTTTCTTAGGCAGGTTTTTGACTTTTCTGTGATCCTTGCTTCTAAAGGTACCGCTACAGAGATGAAGCATTTTTGAAAGTCCTGAACCTTGCTATTCAGTTATTATACAAGAAAGAATCCTCACTTAGTCAGAGCTTAGTCAAGCTCTCCAAACTTCACATGATGGTCACGCAGCACTCTCTATTTTTGTCAACCATACTGAGGTCAAGAGAAGAAGATGGCACAAACATCCAGACAAGAGGTATTTTTTGTCTTTTTCTTCCCTTTAACTATATTTAGTAATTGTCTTTCTCACATTGTATTCTATCCATCCACCTACGTATACTTGCAGAGCTATTAAGCAATTCCAGAATATTAGCATTTGGTTTTAAGTTTTACCTCTGCTTGGATCCAAATGTTGCATTCATTTTATCACTGCTGGTTTTAAATGCTTATGTTTCTGAAACTACTGGAAAGATGGGTTTGGGGTTGATTTGGTCGGTTGGTTTTGGTTTTTTTATAGCCATGTTGGAATCTTGAATTGATTCTTTTGTTTCCTGTGAGGTTGTTAGTTTAAAATCACTGAAGCGCATATAGGTTCTGTAGTGTGCGACTTTTAAACCTATTTTAAAATAGGTTGATGCAGAAGATTTTAAGTTGATTTGCAAGTTGTGTCAAAAATGTTAATTGATGTGTACTTTATATTGCAACCTATCATGAGGAATATCTTTCTATTAATAATATATATTGGGTGCTAATTAATGGGCAAGATTGGCTTCGTTTGTCTCTGCCAGCTGCAATATAACCTGACCTTGAACCACTCATTTAATCTACACACACCTCAGCTTCTCCCCACTGTAGAGGGTTTTTTGGTTCAGTGATTGAAGGAGCCACACATGAAAAGGGGAGGATGATAACAAATTTTGTGTATATTGGTGAGCAACATGTAAACAAACTTTAAAGTTTATGTCACCTGAAAAGAGCAAAAAAGTTCTTGTAAGGTCACAAATTTAAGTGAAATTTAAAATAAGTAATGGATTTTGCTGTTTTCTGTACGTGTTCTACCTTTTAAATGTGTTCCTGTAGAGCAGCAAGATGGTTTTTTTTGAGGGTACTAACCTCAGTAATTCAGAAGCCTGGTGTCAGGAGTGCATTCATTCAGGCAGTTGTCTTTATGATCTTTTTTGTTTTGACATACATTTATATTTCTGTAGATACTTGGGGGAAAGCCTGTGCCTTTTCAGATACTGGGAGTAAAGAAATCTGGATTCAGGTCTTGAATCTGCCACAGATGCCCTATTTGCCTTTGAGTAACCTGATCACTTGCTTGATCTCTCTCATCTGTTTAGAGAGAGTATATGTGTGTGTGGGTATTTATATATGCACTAACTGAGAGAGCAAAAAAAGCTAAATCTTTGTGTTTATTTCAGAGGCCTTGGTGGATATACTGCTGACAGTTGTGGAACTCAGCCCTTCCCTCTGTGAGAGCGGTCACCTTGCAGTGTTGCTGGGTTCCTATGGGGCTACTCTGAGCACTGTAGGTAAGTGTGTTAGCCTGGGAAAGGTACTTCCTACTAGATCTGATTTTCATCATCATAGAAGACTGACTTTGGGTTTCATCTTGATTTTCAGATCAGAAGGTACTTCTACTGCTTCAGTTGTATGAGAAGAATGAACAAAGTCTCATAAATTCCAGGTAAGCTGACCACCTCCCTTGGTTCTACTGACAGCATGCAAATAAGCAGTCTCACAAGTGTCATTTTTCCAAGGTGTTATTTCTGACGGAGATAACAGTGGGCATGGTCAAACCTAGAGATGAATGTTGCTCTTGGAAACATTTTCCCTAGTATTTCCTATCCTTAATGTAATTCTTGTGTGTTGCCCAAACTTTTGGGTGTCTCTGCATCGGGTGAGAGACTGTCTTGTTTCAGTAGTCCCTCACTCTCCACTATAGGGATTTCTTTGCAGGTGAAGGCCACAGCTCAAGTTGCTAGCATAGGACTCCTTCTCATTCCCTCTTCCATTGATACAGGATTCACTGCTCAGCACAGCCCTTGCCCTTTTCAATGATCTTACCCCTGTATGCATGGTATTCAGATCTGGTGCTTTGCTGGAGAGTAGAGGAATGTGCCAGCGCAGGAGGGATGTATACTGTCTTGCATTAACACATATATTGTTAGTTTTGCGGTACTAACATTATATCACAGAATCACTTAAGTTGGAAAAGACCTTTAAGGTCATTGAGTCCAACCACAAACCAGACACTGCCAAGTCCACTGCTAAACTGTATCCTAAGCACTACGTCTACATGTCTTTTAAATGACTCCAGGGATGGTGGTCAGTGATTTCCTCATCTTTCATTAGTTTGGACTGTAGCTGTCCTTATAATGCAACCTTGCAATGCATCTACATGCTTCATAAGGGAGAACTATGTATTTTATAAAATAATCAGTTTCTTTCCAGGCCTGTGCCCAGGCACTCCCCAATAAAGTCTGTTGCTAACAGTTCTTACATGCAGTGATGGTTCTGGCCTGCCTTGCTCAAATGCATTTTCTGGGTTTGAGGTATGGGCATAAATAAATACTAATAGCAGAGTAAGAGCATTGTCACAGGCAGTTGGAGCAGGACTGGACATAGAGTTAAGAAACTTCCTTAGCTTTTTCTGAGGATATAGGTATCCTTGCAGCCTGTGAAAGGGGACAGGAAATAAAGGTTCTTGTTAGCAGGGAACTGAAGTGGCTTCCAGAAGCCAGGGCTCTGGCACTAACCACATCTTGCGTAAATCTTCACCAAAAGTGTTTGCAAGTGGGAGGGTGTTACATGAGGAGGAGACTGATTTCAGAGGTAGTTTGGTCCCAAAACTTTTGTAGCCTTTTTAAAGGAGAAACAAGTTTATACTGTGCCCTGAAGTGAATTGATAGCCAGACACTTGGTTAGACTTTATCCCAGCACAGAGGTGTTGAGTGAATATAGAGGACGTTCAAGATAAGTACTGTACAGGCAACCCAACAGAGCCCAACTTGTGTTATGAATGGGAGCCTTCGGGGGCTCAGTGATAAGAAGTCTAACACCATGAGGTATGCTGCTGGCACTACCCACATAATAAAACAACATCAATAGCACTTCAAGCACAATGGCAAAGTAAGTGAGATATAAGGAACAACTTGGAGGACAAGAGTAAGGATTTATGTTTTACTCAACTGCAGGGATGCTGGTTTGAAACACCAATTGCATTTGAGACAACCTTGTCTGACCAGGTCTTGATCACTATCTCTTCATGCACCTGCTATTATACTTACCTGCATTTACAGCTTAAGTAAGAAAAACATTTTTACTGAGAAGATAAGTTCTGACTTGGATTAACAGAGTAGGAAATAGTTAACAAGACACCCTCAGATTGAATTTTAAAAGCTTTTGGATGGATGAGAAAGGTGTTACCAAGGAGACAAGTCCTAGTTTCAAATTCCTACAGGATAGTAAGTACAAGTGAAGGGAAAATTTAAATACTAATTTATATCCTCTGTAATTGCTTTCCACACAGTACTAGCAGTCTGTTGACTAATGCCGTTACTTTTAACAATGTTTAAGAATCCTGCTATGGGGTCCAGCTGCTGTGGAGCATCACAAGACTTGCAAGAGTCTAGGAAAGTCACTGTGGCAGCAGCCAAGTGGGGAGGAGATCCTGTGTCTGCTAGATCGAGAAAAGATGATGAAGACAATTCTGTCTTTCCCTCAGCATCGCCGCCTTCTGTCATCACAGGTGCTTTGATTCAGACTACCAAATATTATCCTTCTTTTGAAGGAGAAAGAAATGTGGAAAAAGAGCCTTTCACTTCAGTAATTTCTTTCTAGCATTCATGTAATACATTGCAATTTGCTTACTTCAGGAGAGTAATTTAAATTCATAGGAGGGCTGGAATTAGTTATTTAGGTACACTTTTCATATGAATGGCAATATATGAGCCAGGTCTTGCTGTCAGGTGTGTTTGTGCAGCATTGCCTTGTGTGTGAGGCCAGAATTTGACTTTTAAACAATTGCTAAATTTGACTCTCTGAGGATCCAGTGACAACGGGCTCTTCAGTCTTTTGTACAGTTTGCCAAGATGCTTCTGTGCTTGTTTGCACTGCTCAGGGGGAGTAGTTTTGGAATGCTGATAGTGAAAGCCTGATGTACAAATACTGGTTTGGTCTGGTTTCAGGAGATACAAGGGGCACTGTATAAAGATGAAAGTGTCAAGAATCTTGGTGACTTCTACGATCCCTGTTTTCTGCTTCAGCTGTTCAGTGAACTGACCAGACCAGGTAAAGTGAATGTTTCTCTTTGATACTTAACATCATTTTTCTCTGCTGTGAGAGCTGCAGGACCCCATTTGTAGCTCTGTTAGTCTTAATCTAAGAGCTAATATTGCAGAGAAATTTGTTCTTCTCTTTGGAGAGAAGAAACATCATTTAATCATCTACTACTTTGTATTGTAATTTTCAGAATGACTTAAAAGGGTGATAAGATATAATTGTCATTAAAGTTTTTGAGGTTTTTTTCCAAGTACTTTTCCAAATAACACAGTATATTCAATGAGATTTGGCAACTCAGAAATAGAGCAGTGTAGCAGGTGTTCCTGCTGAGCTGCTCATGTCCAGATGAAGAAGTCCTTGTAGCTCTTTTAAATGAGTTGGGTTAACCTTGTGTAGAGGAACTGATCTGAAGATGAGGAGATGTTTTTAAACTGGAACTGGAAATGACTGGAAGAGACAAAAAGTAGACAAGGATTTACGTTCTCTATCAAACAGCAATCTGTATACCATGAAAATCCAGCACAATGGGGTTAGGAAATAGCATAAGAACAATCAGTAGAGAATATTCTCCATTGGAAGGTTGTATTTTTTTTTTAAATGGTGTCACAGCAATGCAATGATCAAAAGAGGTGTGGGAGGGATGGTACCTCCTGCTGTTCCATGCAGCACCCCACCTGTAGCTGACAGGAATGCTCTGATCTGGGGGTGCTTTGTGGCTGAGTTTTTGGGAGCAGTAATCAGACCTTTCAGCTATGGGCTCAGCAAGAGCTGGGCAGAGGTAGGGCAGGTTTGATAACATGCTGTGCAGTGCTGGAGGAGTTCTCTGAGCATAAACCAGAAGCCACAGTGAATCTCTGCAGGGGTCTTGCTTTCTGTGAGGGACACCGTGACCAAATTGCCTGGAGATCTGGCCTGTTACAGGCTGTGGGTATAGTACAGGGAAACTTCAGCCAACTTATTTTCCATCAGACAAAGATGCATGGGGCCATTGTATGTCATGAATAGGCTTGTGCTCAGAATTGTTGGAAAGTTTGATGAGATCTACATGGTGCTTGAAAACTAGGTGCTTAGCCTCACTGTCCTTGTTTGGCATGACCCTGCTTTTTGCATATGCATATCACTGCTGTACTTAACAGGCACAGTGTATTTAGAGAGCCCTTAAAGATCAGTGGAGACAAATATCATAACGAGTTTTCTAACCAGTTCTTTCCCTGTGTTGATTATGGTTAACCACTGGTGTAGTTAGTTACAGCTGGATTTGGCTTTCCATGACAATATTAGAAGCAATTGGTTAGTGTGCTCTTAGCCTATATTTAGCTATAGTTGTACACAGCTCTATATAATTTTGACAGCAGTAAAAAGAGCTGTCTTTTAGCCCACTGAGGAAAACAGGTACCAGAGCTATTTTGCCAATAGGACAGATTATAGACAATTCAGATAATGCTAGGAGATTGTTATTGAAGAAGAGCATGGACAGAGAGTGTCTTTTGAACCTGGTGTAATAGTTGGAAAAAGTACTGTCATACACCCATTATCATTGGCCACAACCTTAACTGATGAGAGAGATTTGGTGGCTGTTGGTCAGCCTCAGCAGCACTACAGCCAGTGAGGACAACCACTTCCTTCTGTGAGAGCTCTTGCACATCATGGTCTTGAGGAGCTACGGAGGCAGTGGCTATCCTGACATAGGCTGACTCTAAACCTGGAGCGGGGAAAAATTGTTCCTTTAACTGCTCTGTGCTGAGTGTCTGTGTCCTAAGTGGGGCATTTTTAAAGGGCCCAAGTGATTCAGGAGTTCAGGTCCCATGGTGCTCCTAAACTGTGTCAGCTGCTCTTGGATTCCCCTTTATTTATTTGCTCTTTGTACTGGCTTCACAGTGCCCTGTGCACAGATGTTATATAATTGCTGGATTTCTAAACACAGACTTATTGCACAGTATTTAATGCTTACTGAGTAAAAAGTAAGTCTGGAGCTGGGCAGATAGCAAGTTCTGTCTAACTTTAGCTCTGATAACCATCTTGTGGAAAGCTTTTCCATCATGGTTCTCAAGGTACTTTAAACAAACTGTATGTCAGGCATAGAATTCACTTTGTTCTTTTTCTTTTTTTTTGATCTAATAGCTTGTTGTTTTCTGTTCCTTGTTTAACACACGCTGCAAGGTCAGCTGAATGGAAAATAGTTCCACTGCATGTCTGCAGTGAAAAAAAGTTTTCCAAATATATCTTTTTGTGACCAGCGTGAACTTTACTGCTGAAGTGAGGACCTTGGATTTCACTCTGTGGTACTACCCCATAAAATTATCCAGTTTATCTGTCTAGTTGGTGGATGTTAGTAGCTCACAAGAGTTGCAGTCTGAAGGAGGGCCAAGTGGTGGCTTGCAGTAAAGGGTCATGCAACACATATTTAATCTTCTACTGAAGAGGGGTTGTTGTATAGGCCAGGGCTGTGTGAGATGTCCGTAAGTGATGGAGAATCCTGTGCAGACACACGAGTTTTCTTTGCATGTTCATTTGGGATTCTACAGAAAGTGTCCGTTTCCCAGTGCTTACCTTGCACCCTTGCATCTTGCATGAAGACTGGAAAGTGTGGAGTTACTTTGCCACAGACAGAAGGCAGCAGAAGACAGATTAGGGGTCTCTCTGTGCTCTGTTTCTGTTGCTCTCTTGTTGCTGCTCCCCTCACCATTTTAACTTTGGCAGTCAGTAAGTAGCCTTGCCCAGTGCCTGGAAGTAGAGGAATGGAGAGCTGTATCTTCGTGAGCTTTGATGATATGGGAGGAGATTTGGTAGCATCTAGTGATGTCAGCAAATGAGGATCTTTTTGCTCACTAGGGAAATGACTGAGATGTTTTGCGTTGTGCCAGTTAAACTTGATGTGCTTTGGTGGAGTGGTGTCAGGAAATGTACAGTAATTGGTAGTATTGAAATAATTTGTAAAACCACTCACTGAAAAGATCTGTATTGCAGTTCAGTGATGCTTTTGCATTGGTCATGCCGCAGCGGGCTGGTTGGGAGGCAGTGCTGGGAGGTGGAGACCCTGCTGTTGACTGGCACATAATTAGCAGGCCTGGGTATCAAACTGCCAGGCATGAAACTGAAGTAGGAGTTCTGGCAGTTGAGGAAAAGATGGGAGAAACAGCCCACCTGCTTTTGCAGGGACATAAATAATCTGTGATTTTTACATAAATATATATTTATATATATATATATTGTGTGAGGGTGGTGGTGGGAGAGGAAATCAGTGGACCAAATATAGGTACTTCTCAGTGAGACTACAGCCCCTTCTTAAATAGGAGTATTTGTTTCTCAGGAGCTTCCTCTGGAGCTTCAGTGTGAATTACAAGAAAATATGTGAATATTTTTGCTAAGTTCCGACCTGCAGTACATCTGCACTTCAGCTGGTAAAATAGAATTGAGGTGCCATTGTATTCCATTACTGGTGAACGGAATAGAAATAGCGATGGAGGTAATTCTGGGCATTTTACATCAAGTCATTTCTAGCCTTCAGTGGGTAAAACACTCAGCTCTGAAACGAGGTCTAAATCTTGGTGGCAAAATACTGTAGAAAATAAATGTTAGATTCAAGGGTATGGTTCTGGTTTTTTTCTGGATACTGCTCTTTGCTGTATTTTGTTTGTCCAGAAGGGCATAGGGGTACAGTTTAGTACTTTGCTTGGAACATGCCTCACCGGCAGAATTGCTCATGCGTGCACAGTAACAACTGGTGTGGCTAACAGCTTATTTGTGTATTATTCTCCTGTCTGTTCCAGTACAGCTCTTTAGCGCAGACAGGGTTTTCATTGGCTGTGCTGATTTTTTCTTTCAGGCACAGTCTTAGCAAGCACCCATAAAACGTTCTGAGGGGATCTTTTGATCCCCTTTGCACTTAACTTTCCTGAAACAGTGAAATATGTGATTTCTTTACAGAATTTTCTGCTAACTTTGCACAGTGTGGCAGACAGAATCATCTTGTCTCATGTAAATGAGACTAACCACATTAATTTCAGCTCAGGTAAAGAATTCCTGTTCAGGGTGATTTGCGGAATACCTTTGTTATTTAAAGGAGCCTTCAACTAGCAGTGAAGTAATAGTTTGTAGGGGTAGATATAGAAATTGGTGTTTCTGAATAGAAGTTTTTTGAGGATTACAGTGTTTTTATATACTCTGTGACATGTCAGTATAATGCACTGGATGTTTTTCTTTAATTTCCCCCTCTTCCCACAGAGTGTGTAGTGGCATGCCACAAGTTTGTCGAAGTCAATGCCCTGGGTCTAACAGTAGCTGCCCTTAGCAGCTATGATTCCAACATGAGAGCTGCTGCATATTTTGTCCTGGCTTCCTTTCGTTCTCATCTGGAAGGAGCTCGCTTTCGAGAGCAGAGTCAGGTAAGACTAAGCTTGATTGATAGTTTGCCGGGTTAGAAATTTTAGGTCATGGACATTTATGGGAGAGTTGCTGCTTTGCTCATCCACCTACGTGCGTGTGGTGAGAGAGCTAAAAGAAGCTTTTTATCTTCTATTCCATTGTTTCTCACCTATTGCTTTGTGCTTCTTCCTTTACAATCAGAGGGCAGAAAAAAGGGAAAAATATGTTCTGTAAATAATTAGAAATTTTATTTGTAGGAATGGAAATCCTGATGGGATTGATATTTGATTTATGGCCTGTGAAATATCCTAAAAGCTCATTTATGTATTCACGCTATCCCATTCTTGGGTTATGGTTCAAACTTTTCTCCTTTGGGCTCTTGTACTGCAGTTGCTGTATCTCTTGGATGCTGTGCAAAATGGAATCAGGCAGCCAAACCTCAGATTTACCTTCTCTTTGACCCTCTACATTGCTCGTGTGGCACAGCAGATTCTAAAGCCAGGTATGGTAACCTATTGTGTGTGTTGAACTCCCAGGGTGAGTCACTGGAATTATGTCCTTAACCAATACTGGAAGATGAGATAGTGTGATGCTGATAGGAGCTGTGAAGTATGCTTTCCTGTATAAGAAAGAAAAGCTTTCAATGCTTGTGTAGCCTGCCGTAATGGAGAGGTGGGAAGTGCCATTTTGATTTGTATACAAAACCAGTCTCATCCATCAGGGATGGTGCCACTGCCTCCTCATCATTTTGGGGTGGAGGTAGACAGAAGAGGAGATCGGTGTGTGAGTTCTGTTCAGCAAATTGGCCCAAGTTTAGTAGGTGTTAGACACTGAATCAATGTAAGTCTTTGTTGCAAAGGCGAACCATGGTGCTTTTGTCCTTAGACAGTAAATTAACATAAGTCATTGTTGCAAAGGTGAACCCATGGTGCTGGGGAGTAGTTCAGTTGGGAAGGGACTTTGTGAGCTTTCTAGCTAAGCCCTCTGCCCGAAGCAGGGCCAGCTGTGAGGGCAGACCACTTTGCACAGGGCTTTAGCCTATAAAAACTTTAGCCCTCTACACTGATCATAGAAATAGTCCTTCTGGGCAATTTGTTCCACTGCTCATGGGGGACATATCTGGCCTGTGGGTTAAAAATTATGAAGTGTTAGGCTTGAAATGTGGAGAGATTTGCCTCTTACTTTGCTGCAGATTTCTGTTTTGTCAATGAAGTAACATTGTGTTTGCTGAAATCAGAGCCATGTTGGACGTTTATCTTCTCACCTGCTTTGTGCACATTCTGAATGAGCTTTTTATTTTGGAGAAGAGAAGAGAAGGGATGGCTCATAGTACAATCAGCTTTAGAGCAGAAGGCCTCCTCCCTGTAATTAATGTACTGTTCTGACAACTGCCTGAAACGCTGGAACACATGTGTTCCATTTATATTGCGTGGTAGTGTTTTGTGAATATTGTCCTCCTCCACAATAACCATTCTTTCTCTTCACAGAGGAGCACATGTATATAAAGATAAACAGATTCCTTCTGTCACACCAGTATTTGGACCTGAGGAAAGTACCAGGGTTTTTCCAGCTTTTCTACAGTTTTGATTTCGAGGTAATGTAAGAATCCCATCTTGGGTATCCACTCTTTCTTCAGAAAATAATAGAAAAAAAGCCATAAAATTCCAATGAAAACTTATTCTTCCATAGGTAATTAACTAGAGGTGTCTTTGTTTTGTTTTATATTGGAATGACAAGTATTATTTCTGTGTTTCTTTGTTGTTTTCTTGATAGTAGCACATAATAAACTCAGGAGTTGTGCTCTTGTGTGTGCTCTGTAAGCCCAACTAACAGAATGTTGTGCCATAGCTAGCTTACATTTGTATTTGATTTTAGAATATTGATGTTGAGTTCAACTGAAGTGTTCTAGAAACAGCGACTTTTAAAGTTCCATTATCAGTGCATATTGTGGCTGCAAGAGTAACTGTTCCTGATGGATATTATTGATTAAATTTGATAGAGGTGAAAATTGAGCAGTCCAGAAGTAGCTGTTATGCACTGTGCTGGCACTCCTAGGGAGCGAGGGGTTTTGTGCTTCTATGAGCAGGCATTATTTTGAAATGTCTGATGGTATTTTTCTCATGGACTGTAGTACAAAACAGAACGTGAGTGGATTCTCAGATTTCTTGGAGAAGGGCTGCGTGATAAACATTGCTATGAGCTTTATGACTACCAGAGGATCTTCCAGGTCATTCTTTCCTTCTTCAACAGCCCTTTGTGTGATGAGGGCTCCCAGGTAAGAATTAAGAAACCAAACCAAGAAAACACAAACAAACAAGACCCCACAAACAAGCCATAAACTCCCATAAAATCACAAGCATTTGCATGGCTTGGACATCTTAAACAAAGCAGAAAGGAGCAGCTGACTCAGCACTTGCTCTCTTGAAAGTATTTTTCTTGTTCATTTTGTGAATGTGTGAAGGGGGAAATAACTGCTTATTTCTGAAAGAGTCACATCCTTGTCTCCTGAAATTGGACCATGTCCCTGCTGTTGTGGAACCTCACTCAGTTTCCTCAACTGGCTGTAGTTGTATTTCTACTGCTTCTTGGAAAATACTGCAGATACTTCAGGTTTGCTCATATGGTCAGGGCCTTTGCTTTTTTAGGTGGTCTTATTCCCTAACCAGCACTTTACTTGTACAGTGCTCAAGCACATGAGAAAACTCACATGCTGGAAGCTCTCCTTTTCATAAGCATCCACCCCAAGAAATACAGCCTGTTAACATTACCTCAGGTGTCAAAATCTTGGACAAAAAAAGAAAGTTGGCTTGCTACCTTAAGACCTCTTTTTTGAGAGTAGCATCTGTGCGCATGCAGCATTGAACAGTGAATGTTTTCTTCCCTGGGGTTGCTAAGAACATGTGATGTTTGGGGATACATTTTAAGTTGATCAGGTACTGGAGAGATTGCTAATTATAACCTTCTGAAAGATTGATAATAGTTATATCTTGACTATATTCTAATTCTGTAAAAGAACAAATCATGTTTTCTGTTTCAGAGTCGTATTCTGGAGATATTACAAAATGCTGCCTATGTCACAAGAGCTGCCTATGAGCTCATACAAGATCACAGCCTCCTAACATGGATAGTGCACATCTTAGAGAAAAGGTAATTAGGGAAATAGTAGTGAAATGGGCATAATTTTACTATCCCGGAAGAATAATAATGCAGCTGAGTATGAACACAAGGGTGATAGGTACAGGCATGGCCTTTCAGCAGTTGTGACATTCAGCACCTAGGACCATACTGGCAGAACTTACTGAAGTGTTCCCCTGTATCTCTAAAAACAAAATCAAGATGCTTTCACACTGTAGTAGGAGGACTTCATGTTTTGATAGTGCTTTCTTGAAAAACCTAGAAAACAAAACGGCACCTTGTTTAGCATATGTGACAATTTCATGTCAGACACCCACAATTCACAGCCTTTCATAGGACCTCATACACAGTAACTAGCACAGTAATGAATTTGAGCTGTCTGTAACATTTCTCCTCCCACTCCTTCCTCTTCTCCTTGCCTCTCCCTCACATACATGCAGACATGTGCACACACACAAAATCTCTTTTGCCTACATTGAGCCCTGGCAGGTTTCAGGATCATCTGCAGTGTGATTTGCCTGGACCGGTTCCCAGTGTTTCTCCCTTGTTGTACACCTACCTCTCTTTGGTACAGTTTGGCACGTTTGGAAGTGAAAAAGCCTGGATTTGGCTTCTGGCACGCAATTCTTATTTTGTGATTGTCCTTTTGAGACATCTTCCATATGAAATGAGATTCCTCCTTCCCCCCTTAGAAGACACATTTACTTTGTTACTCTGATATTGTGCTGTAAGCATTACTCTTATTGCTTAAAGTCTTAGGAACATAAGGAACCATGCTGTCTTGAACAGTAACTGCTCTAGAGAAATGGTGGCAATGGTTGCAATTTAATGGACTATTTGGCAGAGCTGTATAATGAAAGATGCAAGTCAAAAATGACCATTCTCATGCCAGGCCTGTGATACTACTGTTTCCCCAGCTGCAGCAAGGCAACAAGAGGACAGTAACCAGGGCCTCCATGTGGCTGGGGCTTCAAAGGGGTGCCATGTTCTCATGCCCTGATGGGGTCTTAGCTGATAGGCACCTATTGCCATTCATGGCTCCAAAAGTGCACTGGAATATGGTCCCCTCTAGGTGATGGACTGGTTCCTGGTTAGGATTGGCCTTGCAAACGGATGACTGCTTTCTTTTTTTTTGTTGTTCAGGTTTCTGGAAAACAAGATGATAAATAAAATTATTTCCTTACTCCACACTATATGGCTAACAAATTTAGGAGGGAAGAGAGAAATCAAGAATCAATCCCAGGAGAACAGGAAGTTTCTTCCCATTCAGCTTGTAAATGAATTTCTGTATGTTTTGATCACATTAATCAAACACATTCGGTAAGATCTTTTGGGTTTGAGGGCTTTGGGGGTTTTTGTTTTGTTGGGTTTTTTTTTTAATTATTGAACAATTTACATCTCATCCTCTGTCCACTGTGAAATTTGCTAAGGCCAGAGGAATTTCGTGGTCACTGATAGCGTAATGTTTTTTATTCCCCTTCAGTTTGAATCTTGAGTGAATTTTGATGGGATTTCTTTGACAGGAAGGTTTAGCTGTTTAAATACTTGGGGAATAAGATAACAGCTGATGCAGTTACTGTCAAGTTCTACGTCCTTAGTTACTGGCTGTTTTTTTTAAGCTGCTGTTTCACATTTTTCCTGCTGGATTAGAGTCTGCAGTTAGCAATGCTATTTGCTACAAGGGTGTTTCATACGCCGAAGTTTCAGACTTTCTGTGTCTCTACCACATGTGCAAATTGTGGAAGGAGAAACCGTGTAAAGTTCTAGACCAGAGTGTTGAGAAAGGGTCAGTCTCTTCTCTTCAGATGTAGAGCATGTAACCAGTCTAAGCACAGTAGTTGCAGCAGGAATAGCAGAAAGTAGGTGGGTAACCACTTCTGTTTGGGTTCATAACAGCACCTGCAGCTCTTCATGTGAAGTACTGCCACAGCCTGGAGAAACTCTTTATTTCTCCAAATTTTTGAAAATTAATGCAAAATAAAGAAGTGTAGGTAAGGCTCCAGACCTCCGCCCTTTCCCTGTGTGCCCTCTGCCTTTGTTATTTACAGGCAGGAGGGCAAAGACTGTGTTTTATGGTCTGTTCTGCCAAACGCTAATGGAGCAAAGCACTAGGGATTCAGTGGGAAAGAAACTGATTACTACTGGCATCCTGAGAAGCAGAGGTATATGTGCAGAGAGCTGTAGGAGAAAACTGTAGGAAGAAACTGTAAGGAGAAAACCCCTGAATTTTGTTTTGTGCATTTTGTGGACATCGTGTTTTGTTTTATGGATTAGCATGCAGAAAAATACATGTCACTTTCATTTTCTTTCCATAGGACTAATTTGGATGTAGCCAAACTGACTCAGTTTTTCAGTACACTCAATTCTGTGCTGGAATATCGTGCTATAGTTGTTGAGGCCTTCAAAGAAATGAGCCGGTTCACTGTGAATGACAGCGCTCTCTCAAACAAAGAGATCCTGCTGCTGCTGCATAAGTGGAGTGTCATCAAAAAAGACCTGCAGCTGCAAGAGGATGTGCAGTCTCTTGCTCAGAAATACCAAATCAAAGAGTTGCTTAGTAAGTACTAAAATACTTCAGAAAATTAAGATTGTTGAGGCTGTTATGACCGAACCAGGCAAGTGAGGGAAACTTCATAGGAAGTTGAGTTGGATAGTCTGATACAGGTTGGGGGAGGAGAAACAGAAATGGAAAGTCAGTTTTTCAGGTCTTTGTTGTAGTGATTTCTAACTTGAACACAATTCTGGAAACTTTGGAGAAACACAGTTTTTAAAAAGGAAAGAGTTTTAAAACAAAGCTCAGTTGCAAATCTAGTGTCAGGCTTTGAAAAATAGTATTCTTTACATGAAATCTTAAAAACCCTCCAGTGCTCGGAGGCTTTGTGCTCCAAGATTTGAATCATTCTCAGTGTGGATGAGGGACCTGAAAGTGAAATATGGGTAAAAACTATCAGTAAAGGAAGCAAGTATTAAATGTTCTTACTGCCATCAGAGTTGGAAGAAAGCAAAACTACATTTGGACTTCTATGACTTCTTCTGTTATCTCTGTGAATAAAATGTACCAGGAACTTTGTAGTGGGAGGTGTTAAACAGCGCTGGTTTCCTGCAAATACAACTGCTCATGGAGCGCATTAAAACTTCTCCATCTTTTTTTTACTGTTCTGTATCAGTTGAACTAATTATTACGGTGTCACTGTCTTTAAGGGATGCTACCAAAGGTGTAGTTTTTCTAAACTACACTTTAGTGTCTTTCTGAGCATTTTTCAGAGAATTATTACAGTGACATCTGTAACTCTCTGATGTATTTAGTTATTTATTTTTGATCTGTTGCTCCAAGCCTCAGGAGCTCGTAAAGCAGTTACCAGAAGTGGACCCTTACCTGAAATTTTGTTTCCGAGGTAACATTTCAGGAGTTGTCCCCATCCGCCACAGCCCCCAGAGGAATGCTGAGATGCATGTAGTTGGCATTTCTGGTGATTTTCTCACTGACTCTGGAAAGCACATAGCCATAAAACACTCTCTGTGGTATGGTGGTGGCAAAGGGTTGTTACTGTTTGGAAGCTTCACTGCTCCCCATGGCACGGGCAGTGTCTAACAGAGGGCATTCCCACATCACAAAGTTTGGCTGCCTGTCTCTTTCCTTAGAGTGAAAAATTCACCTACCTTGGGTGACAGCACATCTCCAGACAGACACTCATCCAGGACATGGCTGTGCTGGAGGAAGGCAGGCTTCACCGCTTTAGCCTGTGCCACTCCACAGCAGCAGCGTGGCTGTGTTGATACCTTCCACAGGCAGGCACATGCTATGCCTTTCCTAGCCCACAGGACAGCAGCTTGAGCATTTCCCATGAGGTGTTGTGAATCATAGAATCAATTAGGTTGGAAAAGACCTTTAAGATCATGTAGCCTTTCTGGCAAAACTGTGTCTTGTGGACCTCTGAAATACTGCCTTGGTTTTGCTGGGCTGTGCGCCAGGGTCTGGGTGGTATTGTCACTCACCTCAAAGTTAGGCAATCCAGTTCAGACAACTGTTCCAGCCTGTGAGTCACTGGGAGCTGCCTATAGCCCATTTGCTCTGAATTGCACAGGCTCAATTAGGCTGCTAAATGAGGCTAGTGCTTATCCTTTTAGCAACTGAATCAACACATAATACTGTCTGTCTTGCATAATTTTGTACCAAGAAAATCCTATGGAGTATCTGATGTTTGTTTTGGTGGTGGTTTTCTTCTTACAGAAAATATTAAAGAAAAGAACAAATCTCAAGCCTCATCTCGTGCGCATCATCACAGTCGGAAAAAGAATGAGACAGAAAGAGAAGATGACACTGCTGCAGACCTGAAAGCCTCTGAGCTGGAGAAATGCAGGGATCATCTGAATTCCATACTTGCCCATTGGGAGCCTGTTTTCCCAGTGCCACCTATCAAACATCAAGGGGAGCCTCTCAAATCCCCTGAGCATGCAGATGAAGCAGTTGATCTTACCTGTGCATCCACCTATGTAGTAACTAAATGGCTGGTCAAGTCCATGGTTGAGCGCAGCCTCAATGTGCAAAATGTGTCATTAATTCTGCGTTGGCTACAGAATTGCATCTTGCCACATCCAGTGGCAGTGCAGGAGATGCTCAGGGATGAGATGCTGCGAAACGACATCTTCAAGTTTTACACCCAGGTCTGTGAGGCCAGCAGTGGGACAGCTGGACACTTTAAAGAGCTCTGTTTGTTCAGTTCAATCATGCTGCACCTAATGGATGCTCAGGGCCTGACCAACAACAGCTATCATGAACTCATGAAAACGTTGTGCTTGTCAGCAGAGACAGAAGAGGACGTGAACAGGAAAGGTAACTCATCTTTTCCTTTCTGCTCATGTAACAAGGCAGTAATCACGGAATTATATAAGGGGTTGGGTTGGAAGGGACCTTAAAACTCATCTAGTTCCATCCCCTTGCCATGGGCAGGGATGCCTTCCACTAGACCAGGTCGCTCAAAGCCCCATCCAGCCTGGCCCTGAACACTGCCAGGGATGGGGCAGCCACAAGTAGTTCCGTGTCTTTTTTTAATTCAGGAGAACAGTTTGAAGTTTGCCCATGTCCATTGGTGCTCATAATAGCTTCACCAAGTGAAGGCTACGTCTTTGATAGGATGGGCACAGGGATTGATAGCACAGAAAAGGGTCATGCTGTAGGGGCTTCTACAGCCACACTCCTTCAAAGAAACTTTCCTTTCTAGGACTAAAATGGATTTTAGTGAGGTATAAAAAAATGTAATTGCAAGGAGAAAAAGGTCTGCAACAAATGAGTCCTTGTGGGCATGGGCTTCAATCGTATGCTGGTCAATATTATCATTTGACAGCAAAAGCCACCAGTCAGTATTCAAACTTTTTCATTTAAAGAGGTCAGGAGGTTGTGCTAAAAAAGAAATACCTGTTTCTTCCCTTAGTGTGAGGAGGAATTATTGGCTTTGCATGGGCAAACACCCCACAAATGTTACATCTAGGAAAAGAGTTAGGAAACTATTTTGAAACATAGGGCTGGAGTTAAATGGTTTGGGTTTGTGTTGCGCTTGGAAATAGAAGAGTATCTGTGCTGATTTTTCTCTTAATTTTTCTTCCACAGCTGTTTGTGTGTTCCTGACTTCTGTGTACATTGGGGACATGTGGCTTGGAGCACAGGAGCCAGATATGTTAATAACCCATGTCAAATTGATCTGCAGTAGTACAGATGATAAATTAAATGATGGTGACTTGGAAACTCGTAAACAGGGAGAAGAAACTATTATGGCTCTTTGCAAAACCCTTTACTTGGCTACGCTGGGGCATTAATTCAGTGAACTGACACTTAATCTTGAATGTTATATGCTCTGTCATCATTGCTGTGAGCCAGGAAACCCTCCTGAACTGTTCTCTGTACAAATCTAACTTGTCATAAAGATCAATATTTTATTACTATGTGCAAACTCAGAGGGGGAAAATTGTATTCATCATCTCTCAGTGGAACATTACAGCTATAATTTTCCTTTTCTTGAACAGTATGGGACACAAAATGTTATTTATGTCGTTTTTATTACAGGCATTTGTAACTTTATGAAGAACCAAAAAAGATTGCTTAGTGCATTGCCTCTGGACTATATTTCAGTGCCCATGTATTTAAAGTCCGTCCTCTCTCCAGTATAATACTGGGAAAAAAGAGTGCAGAGCTACACCACAGTGTGGTATAACTGCAAAGACATGATTCACTGTTCTTGAAGAACCTGGTTTCTTTAATTATATATATATATATTATATATATGTAATAGATACATATATCTCTAAGCCAGTATGAATAGAAGACTGAAACCTGGAATCATGATGGTCTGGGATTCTCCTTGTTTTTAAATTAAATGGCTTTTGAAAGCATTTCTATTGGAGCTGGTTGTTTTTATTCTCCTGTGTTTTGGTTTTTATTAGAAAAAGTCCTGATCTTAGAGTCACAGAATCATAGAATCAGTGAGGCTGGAAAAGACCTTTAAGATCAAGTCCAAGCACTGATGGGACTTGCAGTAAAGGCTCATCTTCTCCCCACTCTGAAAAGAAGATAGAACTAAAACCCAGATGATTTGCTGCTTATTGATTCTCTGTGAAATCTGATAAAGATTTCTTTAATGGGGCCTGGAGGGCAGTTTAACGTCCCGTTCTGGGTACGCAGACAAGCAGAGCCTGAGCTTGAGCCTTTGAAATGTAAAACCAGAATTTATTAAATTGACTCATGAATGTGTTGTGCCTATGTACTTTGTACAAATTCTGTACAGGGAAAAAGGCAGAAATGCACACTCATTGTGATGGTTATTTAATTTTGGTTGGTTGGGGTTTTTTAATAAGAGAGTGAGACTCAAATAAGGAGGATTGTTTCTGCACATAAATATTGTTGTCTTAAAGAAGCCATGATATCTGTATGAAGACTTGATGTAAAAATAGCAAATATTTCTTGAAAACGCTGCAAGCCCATTAGAGGGTAAATGCTGTGTCATATAAAATTCTCAGCCTCTGATATCAGGAAATGTTCTATGCAATGAAAAATACCCCGAACCCCGTATTTTATTTAATTAAAACAAAAATACCAATCAAAATGAAACCAGAGGAGTTCCTCTGGCAAAAGATGTTTCCATCTCACCTAACTAGAAAAAAAAAAATACTAGTAACACATAGGGGAGGAGTTTTCCAGCTTTCTTGAGGGACTGAGCACATCTACCAGTGAGGTAAGACCATTCAACCAGAGGACAGTAATGCAGAAATGTACTTTCTCCACCCAAATCTTGGTTAGACCCTGACTACATCCAGGGCCCATCGTGCATGTTGGTGTGCTTTCTTTAGAGTAGTGGATCTTAATCCTGCCCAACCACACATGAATCCACTCTAAGTGTTCAAACACTAATTAGGATCTTATGGCATAAGTATCCAGAAAGGCGCAGCAGTGAATGCTTTCTCCCTAGCTCGTAATGTTTTGTTCATATTTCCAATACTGCTGTTACCAAAATACTCAAGGTTGGAGGAGAGGATTGTTCATACACGTTTCTTTCTTTTTAAATGGTAGTTTTGGAAACACAAAGAGAAAGCGAATTCAAATGAGCTGACAATTTAAAGCTACTAGCTTGTCATGTAAAATATATACAGCTCATATGTGCTTGTCCACAAAGAGAACATAGCTGTTCATGTGGGAACTTTTGAAAACGAAGCTTGATCTCTCAGCACCTCTGAGCTTCAATATAGTTTAGCAATGTGGCAATTAAAAGTTTATTAATAAGTCCTAGAAACAATGGCCAAGTATCTTTAAAGCCATAGAATGTTAGCATGTAGTGATTTCTGTGCCTCAATTACTCTCAACATATTCAGAATGCATTTGAATAAATCATATAAATGGAGAGTCACTATTTTAAGAAATTAAGCTTGATGAAAATAAATCATGGACAGCATTTGGGAACTGAAAACTTGCTCCATATATGAGCCTGTGTTTTAAAATGAAGTTTCTACAGTTGAACACAGGTTACTCACTTTGATGCTGTTGTGATGAGAACCACGTGGATGAAGCTCTAGATGCGTCGCAGCTGGCCCAGCGGTGTGGGCTGCCCTTAGAAGTCCTTTGCAGGACAGGCCTTTTAAGCCTTTTACTCAGAATTCACAACCCAGAGGGTCATACTGCTTCTTGGCATGCCTGTTGTACAGACCATGTACAGTTTAGGGTGGAGTCTGGGCTCCTCAGGATGTGGAATGGATCTTGGTGCTGGGCTGCTGGTGCCGGTGCTCAGGCAGGGCACCTGGCACATTAGCAGGAGAGGACTTCATGCAGCATGAGTGACTGGGCAGAATTGGGGTTTGTAGGGGTAGTGGTTTGGGGTAAACCTTCTTATAGAGGTCAGCTATGGCTTTGAAACAGCAGCATGAGTTGATTCGGGTCACGGTTTATTGGCGGGTGAGTGTAGCATTTCAGTCCTCCATGAATGCTGTAGACCACCCAGGGAAGGCCTCTTAACAGAGGACTCGGGAAAGGGGAAATCAAGTGCTCGCTGTGGAGAACAAAGCACTGGAAAGGCCTTGAGATGGGTACGTATGGAAATGTCACAGAAGAAAATGCATTTTTCTCTCCCCCACTCCCTAGGTGCTGTAAGTTAGGCTTGCATTCTGCATATGATTTATTACTGTTTATATACATCATACTATATGCCTTCCGTTTTCAGGTAATTCAAAAGGGCAAAAACCCCCGAAGGTCTTTCCAGTGTTTACATACTTTGAGTAACATTCCAATGCAACTAATGAAAGAACACCTACTGTTACGAACAGGAATATTCACGTCTTTCAGAAAACCCCTTGGAATCCATTTGTAGAGAAGAGGTTCTTGAAAACCAGGATGGTAGGAGGGAGTCTGTCATGAGTCAGGGAGAGGAGGCAGTGCAGAACTGATGCAGGAGAGATGTTCTAGCTCAGGGCAGACAGATGTGGGGTGGGAATGATTTACATGCACTTGCTGCGTCCTTGGGACGGAAAATGAGTCTCAGTGGCTGGGTTCTCTTCAGCCTGTCTCTGATGATAACGTGTGATTGCAGTGGGGTTAAAGGCAAACCCAACTTGCAGTGGGAGAACTGGGGCCAACAAGGGAGTTGATGTATGTCCCCTGTGGGAGCTAGTGAAAGGTAAAGGTATCTGAGGGGAGGGGAAGGCTGTTGGGGCCATCTGAGTTGGCTGGCGGAAATGTTTGGTTCTCTGATATATCTTCATCCATGTGGTACCTTCAGTTCCTGGAGAATTTCCTCTTTTTCCCCGTCTGCCCATGACTCAGTCTGACTCAACAGACTTGACACCTTGACAGGTTTCCAAGCCCAACACCAGTATTAGTCAGTTTGTTCAAAGAGCAACCTATAGAAGTGCTTATCTCCAAGGTTAAAAATAAGGAAGATTAAAACCCCTCACAACACAAAACCACCATATGCCTGGTGCTTTGGTCTGTCTCTTGTGTTTAAGGCTTTTTTAACACAGCCCAACCCACCCACTCCCTGGTAACATCACGGCCCACTGTACACAGCATAAGGCTGCTCTGGCAGTGCTTCGCGGTAGGAGTTCTGTGCTTCTGCTTGCTTGGGGGTATGACATTTCAAAGCTTCTCCTCAAGTTTCAAATGAGTTTTGTGTTGTCCTCAGCCCAGCAGCTAGCTTGGCAGCTGTACACCTATTGCAGCCCTCACTGCCTTCCTCAGCCCAACCCTGCAGTCCCAGCTTTGCGCCTACCGGAGCTCTAAGGGTTCCTCACACTCTCGTTGGCCTTCTCTTGGTTCTGTCTGTGTTTGGTGGAGCTCTGTGGGCAAGGACAGGTACAGAGAGCAGAACTCGTCCTCTCCACCTCATCCAAAAGCTGCTGTGACCCTCACAGAGGCTTGTAGCTTCTCGTTAAATGATCTGTCAGCCCCAGCTCAAAGCTGGCAACTGGTGCAGAAACACAATGCTGGTTTTGAGGTTTTGCCAGCTTTGATATAGATGCTAACCACACATCTCTTTTTATAACGCCTGGGTAACTGCTACCATTTCAAGGCTGTTTGATATTAAGTTTCTTTTCCATGTACCATTTTAAACTGGGAGCAAAAAGTAAAGGTTATTGGCAGCTGAACTATTTGCAGGCAGCAGGTAAAGCGAATTACTTTATTCAGTAAGACACTCGGTGCTGCCACTAGTTTTTTCAAGGCTGTTCTAGGTAAAATGTGTTTTAAAAAATATAAACTTTTTTTCTTTTCTTTTTTTCCAATGGAAAAGTACATAAAGTAAATTCCATATCCACGGGGGAACTGCTGAGCTTTAAGATAGTGAAGCAAGTTGTAACCCTTCTAAAAGCAAGGTTTTATTTTAGCTGTTGCACATGACATTATTGCTCGTTTTTCAGAGGATGAGCAAGTGGAGGTGTCACTAAGGTGCAGCTGATGACTGTGACCTGAGGAGAGAGCCAGAAACAGATGACTTGTGGTGTTCATGGTGAATACACAATATTGGTTAAGCTTCCTGTTCAGTAAGACCAGCAGGAGGCTGCTTTCTTTCACAGCAAGGCAACCCAGTGAAGGCTGATGCTGCAGAGATACCCCTGAGGGCAACAGAACTCAGTGTGTGTTCAGGTGAGCAAGGCAGAACTCTTTACAGGACTTGGGGCATAACTGGAATGGACTTCCTGCTGGAGGAGTAGAGCTGCTTGCAGTCAAATGGGTTTTAATGAGAACCACTCAACCAGCAGTACACCCTTTGCACCACATCACTGGAGAGGGGTTTGAGTCTGAATCCTTATGCAGAAAAAAGAGAGAAATTTTAGAGTTATCATCATGAGGATCTAAAATGTTGATCAGGCAACTCCAGCAGCGTTGCTCAAATGTGGCTGTTAGCACTTCCTGTTATGCATCCAGGATTCTTCAGGTTTGTCCTTTGTTGAAGGAAATTATTATTCTCCTTCTTTTCCTGAACTGTCTGAGGTTTGTGGTATCAGTGTTCAATAGGCAGTCACAGCACTGATTCCTCTGCAGCCAGGAGAACTGCCCTGCTGGTTTTGTTTAACCTGTTCCGGTTTTAACTCAGGCTCAGGTCCTTCCATGAATGCCAGTTTCATCTGAAAAGGAGGTGTATGTTTGAGAAGCAACCACTTCTGAGTATGGGCCACTGAGATCATCACAGTGAGTATGTCCACCATTGGAACTGCTTTCTTCTATCTGGCTCCCTACAATCACTTGTCTGTAACGAGTGGAGAGAGGAATAAAGAAAGTACCGTTATCAGGGACATCTGTTTGGAAGACAAATAGCAGCAGTTTCATAAGAAAGTACAATATGAAAGTCTGTAACAATACAGAAGATGGTTCAAAAACATTGAATCCAACATGACAGATGCTTTTGGTCTTCAGCTCTCTTTATCCACCATAAGAAACATGTTCTTACCTGGAAATAGAGTATGACCAAAAGTGTGTGCTGCGGCTGGTGTGTGGTGAGTCCCCCTTGCCCTTCAACATGGGACCTTCAGCTTGGTTCTCTAGATGGATTTTTAAAGAGGAAACTGGAAAGTTTGCTATGACTTTCTCTGTACCAAGGGTGAAGGGAATGGCCAGGGATCCTACTGGGAGGGAGAAGGAGGACAAGAGCTTTGTGTGACTGTGAATGGGTGTCACTGGGGGCAAGAACAAGAGGGATGTGTGATATCTGGGAGAGAATCCCTGACTCTGGGGTTGGGAAAAGGCAAGATACATCTCTAAGGGCTGGTGGGGGTCTGAGCAAGGAAACGGGACAGACCTAAGAAGGAGTGGGTAGGACTAGGGTAGCAGGAAATTGCCAATGTGCATATAATAGCAATGTAAAGCTTTACAGTTGTGCCAGAAGGCAGTGGAGGGGGCAATGATAGGAGAACAGTAGAGAGCACCCTACCTCCTCCTCCTCCCTGAGCCTTCTTCCCAACAGCTTCCCAAACCTCATCCTAAAAACATAAGGAGCAGATGCCTCCTGGCCTAGAAGCAGTAAGTTCTATACCCTTAGGG
>JAOEHY010033082.1:0-21631 GCA_025447955.1 Psilopsiagon aurifrons
GCATGGTTTAGTGTGAGGTGTCCCTGCCCATGGCAGGGGGTTTGGAACTAGATGATCTGAAGGTCCTTTCTAACCCTAACTATTCTACGATTCTATGAGTCTATATTCAGAAACAGCATATTTACAAGCTGAAATATTAATGTCAGACCATTCTTTTATTTTATTTGCCTCTTAATTTCAACATCTGCAGAACCTCACATACTTCCCACGTCTAAAAGCAGTTAAAACTTCTACTCTCAGAGTTAGCACAGCTTAAATATGTGTAGTTAAAATTCAAGCTACTCTAGGAAGTCTGAGCAAACACCTGTAATGAGCAGGTGTAACAGATGGCATGCTTCCACCCCAACATTTCATACAGGCTGTGTAAACTACTAAGAGAAGAGATGTGAGAGGTCCTCCTGTTCAGTACCCACCACACGTGAGCGCTCCCACGACGAAGCCCTGGGCTGCCACACGCACATGAATCAGATGAAGTGACATTTTCATGTCACCTCTGTGCTTCAATTTGTACAGCCCATAGCCAACCAACACAGCAAAGCCAGCCATCCCTGCAAGAAAGAGGCAAGCATCCTTCTGAGTTGAGATCAGTGTCAGGGATGTGTGAAGTGACCCATCTGAATAGAACACCCTGGGAATCACAGAGTTATTTAGGCTGGAAAAGACCCTGAAAATTGAGTCCAACTGTCAACCAAGCACTGCCAAGGCCACCACTGAACCATGCCCTTAAGTGCCACATCTACATGTCTTATGAATCCCTCTAGGGATGGCTGTTCAACCACTTCCCTGGGCAGCCTGTTCCAACACTTGATAACACTTTTGGTGAAGAAATTTCTCTTTATATCCAAGCAAAACATCCCCTGGCATAACCTCAGGCATTTCCCCTGTCCTAAAATAAGCATGCTTTGATCAAACTGCTGTTTCTATGTGGATGTCAAGTCTTGCCCTGTCTACTGATTCCACTCAAGTGTCCTGTCATTCTATGTACAAGTCAGTGCAGAGTGAGAGATTGTCACTTCCATACACAAAGAGACAAGCTACAGAGAACATCATATAATTCCCAGATTATGTTACATTATGAAACATAAAAATAGCTTTTAAATTAAACAACATCAAGCAGAAACAGGATTTCATAGGGCCAAAACCAGTCAACCATGTGATGGTACAAAATAGTTCAACTGAAGTCCATATAACAGAAAATGATCCAAGACTAAGTAAGACTGTAGAGGTAAATACCATTTTAGGTCTTCACATACTTTCCATTGATTTCTTGCTTCCTACAAGAAAAGAGCAGTTTCAGAGGCACTTTTTGCCATTCACACAAAATCTTACATAAAAACAGCTAGGGCAGAACAGGTGCTCTTGTGAAGCAACCTCAGGCATTGAAAAACTTTTTGCTATTTAAAGGCTTTCATGGTTGCCTTTACGTGACCAAGTAAATCCCTCCCAAACATGAGCTAACGAGCTAGTTGCGGCAATAAATTACTAAAATTTCCACTGTTTTTTTTGTGACTATTTGCATCACTGTTTTGGTAACAATGGCAAGAATACATATCTTTAGAGATCTTCAGATCTCTTGTTTGCCTGCTGTCTAAACTCCAGCTGTTACTTGGCCAGGGCTTTGACAACCTGATCAAGTGGAAGGTGTCTCTGCCTGTGGCAAGGCATTTGGAACTGGATGGTCTTTAAGGTGCCTTCCAACCCAAACCATTCTATGATGATAACCTAGTTCCACCCCCCCTGCCATAGACAGGGATACCTTCCACTAGACCAGGTTGCTCAAAGCCCTGTCCAATCTGGCCTTGAACACTGCCAGGGATGGGGCAGCAACAGCTTCTCTGGGCATCCTGTGCCAATGCCTCATCACCCTCACAGGGAAGAACTTCTTCCTATCCTTAAGCTGCCTTCCAACCCAAACCATTCTAGGATTTCCACTAGCGTTAAAATGCCAAAGCAGTAGCTCAGAGTTCCCTGGATATTTTTCAGGAGTAAGTGCTGCTTGCTTTCCAGGGCAGAAGCTCACATCCAAGAACCTTACTCAGCTGCAGCTCTGACCCCCAGCATGTGGGTGCATTCTGACATACCCACTGTCCTACTGAGGTTGCTATGTTAGGTGGTGTCAACACATACACAGCTTTCACTGGGACAGGACAAGTCGTGTTACTGGTCCTGCGATGTGGGGGGAGAGGTTCAGACAGGTCTCTTTCACAGGGAGAGAATTAACCTTTTGCTCTTCAACAGACCAACCACAGCCCTGGCTGTGCCAGCTCCAACCTGTGTACACTGATGGTCTCATGGAATACAGAGCACCAATACACAAGATTTCCCAATTCCATCCACTTAATTTCCTATTTAGGATGATTATTTACATAAAACTTGGCAGCCTCCTTTGTGCTAAGTGTAGTGTATTGTAGTGTTTTAAACCCAGCTGGCAATTTAGCCATGCAGTTGCTCACTCACTCCCCCTACATTCTTCCCCCCCAGCTCCCAGAAGGATGGGGAGGAGAGTCAAAAGAATGCGACTCCCATGGGAAGAGATAAGAACAGTCCAGTAACTAGTAACACAAGTAACAGAAACTACTACTGCTGCCACCAATGATAATGATGATAAGGAATATAACCAGGAAAAAGAATACAAGCACTCACCACCCACCGACAGATACCCAGCCCAACAGAGCAGTGATCTAACCCTCCCAGGTAACTGCCCCCAGTTTATATAGTGGGCATGATGTGCTGTGGTACAGAATACCTCTTTGGCTAGTTTGGGTCAAGCATCCTGTCTCTGCTTCCTCCCAGCTTCCCCTCCTCCCTGGCAGAGCATGAGACTCAGAAAGTCCTTGGTCAGAGTAAACATTACTGAGCAGCAACTGAAAACATCGGTGTTATCAGTGCTGTTCCCAGACCAAAAGTCAAAACCACAGCACTGCACCAGCTACTAAGAAAATAAAAAATGACTGCTACTGCTGAACCCAGGACATGTATATTTTACCAATGAGAGTTTGGACAGCTTGTCTCCCTGAATAGGAGTATCATCAGTTCCACTTGTGAAATCATGGAATCATAGAATAGTTAGGGTTAGAAAGGACCTTCAGATCATCTAGTTCCAACCCCCCTGCCATGGGCAGGGACACCTCACACTAAACCATACCACCCACGGCTCTGTCCAACCTTGCCTTGAACACCACCAGCAATGAAGCATTCACAACTTTCCTGGGCAACCCATTCCAGTGCCTCACCACCCTTACAGTAAAGAACTTCTTCCTCATATCCAATCTAAACTTCCCCTTCACTGGTGCACAACTCAAGCTGCAGCTTCATTAAATACCAAGTAAGAGTTTTAGGGCATTCAAACCAGCTCCAGCATAGGCTGAAGGCTAAATTCTGCCAACCTGCTCAGGAGAACCTGAACTCACAGAGCTCACAGTACGCCCTAGGAAGCTGGAAAGCTAAGTCCTGTGACCACATGGACCGGTGACAGATATCTGCTGGCAAGCGCCTGAAACAGCTCACCCCTGAGTGACCTGACTGCTCTCCATTTTAGGTGGCTGGAAGTCAAAACGTGTCTCACGTCAGAGGTGGTTCCAATCAGTGGAAAGCTCTTGGGATGATCACAACTGACCTTTTTCCCTCCTCTGAGGCTTTCTCAGGGTCTCAGCAGAGAGGCTGAAAACTTTAACAGCCTCCTCAAGCTGTGGCACTGCAAAACCTACTAAGAAAATACATTTTAACCTAAGGATAGCAGCAGAGGAGGGTGACACATTTAGCTGGCAGGCTGTATTTTAGACACTTATAGTTTGTATTTTATTGACTTTAGAGTCACTCTGTAAAGATTACGTACTTCCCACCAACTGTACACTCCAGAACAGCTAGAAAATGCAGTCTTTACCACTTAACAGGATCACTTAAATGTCCTTTTTTAAGCTCACCTAATCAATCTTTCAGGGTTTGCTGGTTGGCTGGGGTTTTTTTTTTGGTTTGTTGTTGTTTTTTTCACTTGCAATTGCAGGTTCTGAGGTTTCTATTTAAGCTAACAAGCCTCATTAATTTCCCTGTCTCTCGCAGAACAAACATCATTCTGGGCAGAAGGAATACGGCTGTCAGCACACGAAAAGCCTACAGGAGGAAGTAATTTCAAAGTAATTTCCCATTCATGGGTGAAAAAGGTAAACAGTATTAATGCTACTGATTGCCCATGAAAGGAAAGATCTACATGTAAACACGAATTATTCATCTTTATACTTACCAATTGGTACAAATGGCATCTCTTTAAATTTTCTTAACAGCTTTGATGTCTGACTGGTTTCAGTCTCATACTCAGGGAAAACGGATTCCTGTCCAGATGGCATAGTGGCTGTGAAGACAAAGAGTCTCTCTTCAGGATTTAGAAACACCAAGTTAAGAAAACCAAATTCCTTTACATAGTCCATGAGTGAACTGAACAGCAAGATAAAAGAACAACAGTTAGACTCGAGCTGATGAGCTATATACAAATGAATTAATTCAAGTGAAGTCATGGAAAGCAAGATCACTGCATATTAGGAAAGGGAAAGACAGGACAAAATAAAAAGTGCTGAAGCAACAAATTTCTGCCGTGGTTTCTACACAATTACAGACCCCAGCTGCCCCTCACGGGCAGCGAGAAGCCACTGAAAGCTCTGGTCACTGCCTGCATTTACTTTCAGGACTGCCATCCTCCACCACACTGCTTTATTTCCACAGACAATTCCCTAACAGCAGCTCTGACCTCAGGGAAGTTCATTTCTTCTCTTTCGCTCCATGCCAAAAGCAGCACTTGAAGCACTGCAGAGGATCAGCCCTACCTGTCAGCTTGTTGGTCACTACACCTGTCCTGCTACTGCTGAACCCAGGACAACACCTCTTACCACCTCATCCACCACTTCAATGAGGTTTCAAGCTCCTTCTGGAGAATGCAAGAATGTAAAATGGCAGCTGTGGAGAAGCCAGAGCAAGTCTTGGAGCCCTTGACTGGCACAGACTCATGTGCAGGCACATCAGGAGGATGATCAGAGTTCCCATTGCAGCACAGGTGATTTCTCACATGCCCCCTAGTTAAAGAAAAAGCAGCAATGGCCATGAGGAGGGCTTTACTCACAGAGCCATTGTCACCAAACCAGAGAGAGACCATCCACCAAAACCTGCCAGCTTCTTGTCCTGTCCCCATCGCAGCTGCACTGAGGCCTATTCCTTCTTCAGTGCTTGGCACAAGCATCATTCTTCAATCAGTGACTGTTTCTGCCAGCACAGTTAGTTCAACAACATCACAAAGGTCTCTGCTAGAAAAACCTCTACCTGTATTGTTCCCGTTTTGCCATAAACAGGCTCAGCAGCCACGTACAGCTTAGGGGCACATTAATATACTCCAAGCTCTTGAAATAAGCCGTCATCAGTTTAACTTAAGCAGGGGCTTAAATTAACATGCGAAAGATACACTTCAAATGTGTTCCCCAGTTATCAGCAACCATTTCAGACATACTGCCCGGGTTTTAAACTGAACGTGCAAGCCTCTACAGGCCAAAGGATTTGGCCTTTCTGTGCCTCCTACCGCTACCAGTATTTGCTAAATGCAAGTTGTATTTTAGCCTGACTCATTCGGAGAAGGAAACTTGAGAGTGTGCACACACACAGCCTCCCCCACCCTTTCGTCACGCTGGAGAGGCGGAAACAGCCGGAGGTGAGATTCACATAAGAGAAGGATACCGCGAAGTGAAGCAGTCTGTCCACCGCGAGACTCTTCCGTGACCTTCACCTCGAGTGGCCGTGGGGCACATCACTGCCCTGACTCGGCCCATACCGCAGCAGGGAGGCGCGGGGCACCCGTGCAGCCACCCACAGGCGCAGCTCTGCCACGGGCGGGCATGCGACAGGACCTACCACTCCATGGTACCACCGGGCTGCCTTCACCCCGCCCAGGGCCCTCGCACCCCACACAAGGCCTCTGCCCCACTCCAGCCCCATGCACCTCCACTCCACCCCGAGCCTCTTCCCTTCGATCCGCCCCCGATACCCTCCCCCAGCTCTCGGGCCTCCACCTCGGGTTCCCTCCTCAGTTACCCTCCAAGGACAGGTCCTCACCACGCTGCTGCTACCACCGCAGCCACCCTCCCGAATCCCGACACCGGCCGGAGAAACCTGGCCTGGCCCCGCCTCTTATTGGCCCGGCACTCCCCGCCTCCATCCCCCTACGGTCCTGCGCGTCGGACCGAAAAACTACGACTCCTAGCATGCCGCGCGGCAACCCGCCTGCCGACAGCCAATCCCGAGCGCGGCCGCTGTCACGGGGGGCGGGATGTGAGCGCTGGGCTGCGCGCCTTGCGGCTGGCGCAGGGACGTGGTGGGGATGCGATCCTGGCAGCGAGCGTGGCGTAGCGCAGCCCCACCGGCGCTGCCCGCCCCTCGGACCCGCTGAACGGGCGGCGGTGGGGGGCCCTGCTCGAGCCTGGGCCCAATCCCCATCGCGGCCGGGTTGCAAAACACAGAGGCTCGGGGTTGGACTCAGCGATTTGTTTCACCCCCGAAAGTAGGGGGTTAGGCTGTCATTTGCTGGGTGGGAAAACAGCTTTGCAGTTTCCCTGTAAGGTAGAATCGTAGAGTCATGTAGGTTGGAAAAGACCTTCAAGTTCATCAGGTCCAGCCATTGCACCCGGACCGCCAAGGCCACCACTAAACCATACCACTAAGGGCCTCATCTGTGCAGTTTCGAACAGTTCCAGGGATGGTGATTCTACCACTTCCCTGGCCAGCCTGTTTCAATGCCTGGCTGCCTTTTCAGTAAAGAAATTTTTCCTAATATTAGGAAAACCTTAAGCTTGCCCTTGAGGAAGTTACTTCTTGACCTATTGCTTGTTACTTGGGAGAAGAGACTGACATCACCTCACTACAACCTCCTTGCAGGTACTTGTAGAGGGTGATAAGGTCCCCACTGAGCCTTCTCCAGAATAAGCAACCCAGTTCAAAACTAATAATGTCAGTATAAACACACACTGTGACATCAAGTGAAAGCTCTGTAGCAGAGGGCAAAGTCAGAGCCCAGCTTTCCCTTGATCTAGTAATCTTGATAGTCAACTGTCTTGTAGACTATTTCTTCCTGAATTCCAGCTATCAAGCAGAGCTTGCTTTGCATGTGCTGTATGCCAGGCAGTGGATTCTGAAGCCCAAAGACAACCTACAAATTGCATCTCACTTTAAGCAAACCAGACTCTGGGGCAGGTGGAAATGCCTAACCCAATCACCTAAACCAGGGGACAGCTTGTCAGAGCAAAATCGCAAAGAAGAGGCCTTTTCCCCCAAAACCCTGACTGGTTGTGCAGTGCTCTGATGCAGTGTTTGTGTCCCCCTATCTCTGAGCAGCAGGGGATGTAGAACTGCTGCTCCTGCAGGGCCACCCCACCACTGACACGGCATTTTCAGAAGCATAAAAGAAAGCAGCTCAGGTAGCCACTGTGTCTCTCTAAATGTGCTCCCCATTACCAGTAATCTGGTTACCTTAATTGCCAAAGCCATTAGGGCTCTGCAGCGTCTATAAAATAAAATAAATTTAAAAGATCTATGCAATTACCAGCTCCCAAATTGAGTTAAAATCTTGTAATAGATTACCGTGAAGACTGCTTTCTCCAGTGACTCTTAGAGGCACATTTAAATCCCTGCAGATCTGTGTGATACGTGCTTTAGGGGAGAAACTAAATTAAAAAACTTATTTCATTTTAATTGCTGGGCTAATGAAACTGTTGTCAGCTGTAGCATCCTTGCGTGCGTGTCTGGCGCCTTAGCTTTGCGAGCAGCTTCTTGCTCTCTGCTAATCTGTGCATTACCTGTATATTTATTATAGGCTATCTTTTAAATGCAGGCACACATGTACACCAGCTGATGGCAGCAAACACGAAGATGGGTAAAATTAATGTATTTCTCTCTGCGAATCCCGCTACCGTGGGCCAGGTTGGATTTGGAGCTGGGGTCATCACTGCTGCTCTGTGTTTATAAAGCACACCAGAGCTTGTATGGAGGGTGGCTTTGGCACAGTCAGAAGGTTCCCCATGGCCCTGTTTGATGGTGGGACAAAGGAAATGAGCTGGAGAGTGACCGTTGAACAACTGATGCTCTAAAACCTCTTCAATAACCCACTTCATCAGAGGCACCTTTGACAGGCAAGCAAAGGCTTGTGCATGGAGCTTCCCCCAACGTCCCTGTGGCAGTCCAGGAGGCTGTTTTCAATCTCTGCATGTTCAACCACAGCAATAAGCTTATTATTCTGGTAGCACTTGCCAGGCTTTGTCACTGCCTGCAAAGGCATGTGATTGTCCCCACGGAGCTGCCAGGGCTGGACAGCCCCACTGGTAGCCATTTCTGCTCTGCAGGGAATGAGGACCCTGCACCATCCAAGTAGCATGTGGCTTATGCAGGGTCCCCGGAAAAAAATGCAGATTTCTACAGCAGGGGCTCAGCCCTGAGAGCCTCTCAGTGCAGAGACCAAGCAGATCCAGTCCTGTCCAGGGGAGCTGGGACGTGGTCAGGGTGGATGTGATCTAATATTAATATCCGTCTGTTCTACAACCACAAATGTTTCCACTAATGAAAGCTTTAAGAAAACAAACTAACAAGAGGGAACTTATTGCCACATCTGGGGCTGGTACACAGCAAATCCAGATGCAACAGGGAGACAGAAAAATACGGCTTATTTGGAAGGAGATGGGGCAAAGAAAAGGGAAGGACCAAGGAGCATAGAGGAAGAGCATGCATGGAAAAATGGAGAGAACAAGAGCAAAAGCAACTGGTTATCTTTAAGCAAGTGTCTGGTCTGTGTGCTTGTCTGAATGACCCTGGTCTAGCTCATACCAGAAGAAGCTACTTCAGACTATTTTGTGGGTGGACTCACCACTCAACCCATGCATGTTGGGGTGCACGGGATCCACCAGTGATATTCACACTGTGCTGACACGGATCCTTGGTCCTTGCAGCTCAGGCCATCCCTAATGTGAAGTCTGACTCCAGCTATGCAAGAGTAGGTTATGTTTATGAATGAGGGGTGCTGGGTCCTCATGGTGCCTGTGGCAGAAGGCACTGTGTTCTGAGGGGTATCTCAAGTGCCAAAGTCCAACTCTGGGTGTAGGTGCCAGTTCTAGATATCGTAGAGGGATTCATGCTCAGTTGTGGGGTGGAGATGATTCCTTCAGTGCTGTCACCCATTGATTAGCACCAGGAAAGGCAGAACAAACCAGGCAGGTCACACTGAGCTCACATTTCCTGCCCGTGCTCTTACACAAGTAAAAGAGGTTCCTAAAACCTGATTCAAGCATCTGGCAGGATGGGAACAGGAGAAGAAGCTCCTGTAAGTGCATTTTCTCCTTCTTACTTGTAGACAAAGCAGCAATGAGAAACCTGGAGAGATTCTATTTTCTTCTTTACAGTTAGCCAGCTCCTAGGCACTGGTGCTTCAGCAGGCTTGGAATTAATCTCTGAGCTCAGCCTATGTTGCCATTTTTCCACTTTGAGCTATGGGATGGGCATGTGAATGTCAGCGCCAGCATGGTGCAGAGAGGGGAAGATGCGGCAAAGGGAGAAAAGGCATCCTGGTGGGCTGGAAGAGACCCAGAAATGGAAACTTTGGAGATGGTTTGTCCTGTTATGGGAGCAGAGGGTGTGTGGGGAGAGGTGTTTGCGAATCTTGCTGGGTGTTGTTGTGTTCAGAAGGGTGGGAAGTTTTGCCTTCCTTTCAAAGGCATACAGTCGGAACTGGATATAGATAAGCATGGATTTTCTCTGAAATATATATATGTAAAAGCTAATTCCCAGACCAGTGTTACTGTACCACTCTCCTGTGGCAGATCTCTGCTCTCTGTGGCTGCTCTGTCTGAAGTGCCCTGTGGCACACACCAAAGAACTGCAAGACATCAAGAAAACATTTCAGTTCAGCCCAAACCAAATTTCGTTTTCTTTTCAGCTGCCTGGAACTGCCTGGAATGGGTATTTAAACAGTTTTAGCCATGGGGCCACAACAGGTATGTCCACAACTTCACCCTTTATAGCTGCATATCCACAGGCTTCCTCAGCACCCACTCTGAGCCTTGGGTGCTTTGCTTAACTTGTGTGGGGGGGTGTCCCCTTTCCTGGGGTGTTTGTGGGGAGGGAGCCATACCTAGAAGTTGCAGAGCCACCATGGGGTATGTACCCCTTGGGATGCGTAGTGCAACCAAGGGACCAACAGTTTCATTTTCTCATTACTTGGTGGCTGCAGGTCTCCTGGGCAGCAGGAGAAATACCATCAAAGAGAGCAAGGCAGGAATGAGTGCAGGCAGGGAGCTACGCAGTCATGTCTGGTTTTGGATTGCTGAAAGGATAAACCCCAGGGGAAAGGTGGGCATCTTTGGCCATGTGTGAAAAATGGTATGGTTTAGGGGTGGAGTGGTATCTGCCCCATTTTTCCCTGTGATAACCCTGGTTTACGGTCAGAGCCTGGAGATTAGGCTTGATTTTTAAACACCACAATAAACTTCACGGTACTGATGGGAGGTAGCTCAGGCAGATCCCATCTCCCACTGCACAAGATGCGCATTTTAGTGACAGCCATTGCCCACTTTGGATGGTTTTTAGAGAATGAAACCCTTACAGTGTTCTTGTGTGGGTTTTTTTTTTTTTTTCCTGAAAATCAGACTGTAGAAGTAGGAAGCTCTCCAAATCAGTCATCATTTCCTGAAATCTGGATTGCAGCTGTCTAAACATGGACACCACCCTTCAGTCCTGGGGAGTGGCCGACCTCATGGCCCTTGCCCTCTCCGGTCAGCAGTGTTTCAGCCCATGCATCCTCTCATGCAGGATCAACTCCAGCAACATCCTTCCAGCTACATCTCTATCTCTGACCTTGATTCAGGAGTTGATTCTGATGCCTATGTGTCCTTACCTTCATTAAGTCTTTGAGCAACTTGGTCCAGTGGAAGTTGTCCCTGCCCATGGCAGGGGGTTGGATCTAGATGATCTTTAAGGTCCCTTCTAACCCAAACCATTCTATGATTTTATGAATCTATATTTTCCACTTCCTAACATCTTTTACAAAAATCCATAGCTTGGTATCCTAGAGTTGGCGTTGAGAGGGATCAGTGTTCAACCAGGAGTGGGATGTTCAGCGTTTCACCTGAAGGAGCAGCTGCACCAACATAAAGGCGCCAGTGGCAGGTTCTGCTTCGACAAGAATTGAGATGCTGCTTTCTCAGTAGTGACCTGGGTGAATCTAAAGCAGCTCACTGCAAGGTGTTGTGGAGGATTTCCTGTAATTTAGAGCGGAAACTGCCTCAAAAACTTGCAGTGTCATCAGGAGGAAGTGGTGAGTTATGTCAGAGGAGACTGCTCTTTTGCTTTCAAGTTTAAATGTGTCAGAGTAAGGAAACCAGAATTTTGTTTTGTTTTGTTTTGTTTATTTTCATATTTATGTGTAGACAGCTGTCCCCATGTTATAGGGAGAGGCCAAAGAGTGAAGGATACAAAATATTTATCAGAAAGTGGCAGAAATTTAAAACTGTGAACTAAAGGAAAATGCTCCATGATGTGATGCTTGCCTTTGCTGTATGAATTGGAATAACATATTGATCCCCTTCACTTCTCTTTTGCTCCTAGGCAGCCATTTGTCAAATGCAGCAACAGCCACTGCAGCCTTGCTGGATGCTGCCAATTCGAGTGACTATCTGTATGAGTACTTGGAAGAGGAGGATTACAAGCAGTATGGCCCCTCAAAAAAGAAGAGGTACTCTTCTTCAGCAGAGTATTCTTGCCATCATTTTATACGATGGTATTCCTGGTTGGCTTGGCCGAGAATGCCCTCCTCTTTGTTATTCTCATTATGTGCATCAAGAAGAAAAAGAAGTTGACCGACATGTGTCTGCTGAACTTGGTGGTTTCAGACTTCTTCTTGCTACTAAACCTTCCTTTCTGGGCTCTGTACATTTCTCAGTGGGTGACCTGGGACACATTGTGCCCAGTCTTAAATGCCATACACTGTGAATTTCTACAATGGTATCTTTTTTGTGAGCTGCATGAGTCTGGACATGTACCTGCAGATAGTTCATGCTTGCTCTCCAAACAGCTCCGTGACATTGAAGAAGTTTGCCCTCATCTTGCTGGTGGGATGGGTCCTTTGCATACTTGTCTCCATTCCTGATGGTCTCTTCACCCTCACAACTGAAATCCACAAGAAAACCATCGTGTGTGCCCATGGTTATGGCCAGAATCACTTATTTTGGAAAGTTGTCTTTCAGGTCATGCAAAACACACTGGGTTTCTTTTTTCCCTTCCTCTTCATGATGTTCTGCTATTCCCGCACAGCGTGTGTCCTCACTATGTCTCAGGTGCCTGACTCAAAGAGAGTACTCTGCATAGTCCTTACTCTGATGGGTGTCTTCTTTGTCCTGTGGTTCCCTTATAACATTGTCCTTATCCTTCACTTCCTTCAAGATGTTGGCATGATCAGGAGCTGTGAAAGCAGTAGACAACTGGACTATGCATGCAGATCACGGAGAGTTTGTCCTTTGTCCACTGCTGTCTTAACCCCTTTCTATATACCTTTGTGAAAAAATGATTCAGGTCATATTATGAAAGATCCCCCAGTCCATTTTCCAGAGAAGTGCTTTCTTTGACATCATCCAGCCTTCAGAGACAAGCCAGTCTTACAGCAGATATGCAGCTGAGATAAAAATATTGAGTATCACAAATGTATGATAAACATTTACATTATTTACACTATGTGTATGCCCTCTATACTGTTTTTTACTGGTTGTGGCTGTGTGATGGTGTTGGTGGGTAACCAGATATTTCATTCTAGCACCAGCATCAAGATGAGGATTTTCCACACTGGGGTTAGAAAAGTGTGTGAGAGATTTGTTTCTCTTGTAACTGGTATTGTTATATAAAAGGATAGACTAGGTTTTATGCTTGTGGAAGAAGCCCAGCTGCTGTTTGGAGTATGTGAGGCATTACTGAATGAAGGAATAGCCTGTCTAGATGTTGCACCATTAAAATGCAAACTGAAACTTGTGCGGAACTTCTCCCCTCTTAGATTCCAAAGGGTCTGAGAGGTCTGATGGAGGAGAGCCATTCTGTCATCCTTCAGCTTGTGCTGGGATGGGGAATGGATTTGCCGCACTCATCAGGCCAGACACAGGTGGCCTGAAGCCCAGTCTGAAGGGTGGTTTTACTTCTGGCTTTTGCCATCTGCCAGGTAGTTGTGTTCAACCAGGTTCATCCCTTTGTCTGCCAGGAGAGGCAACATGAGGAATTAGGCACCTTTAGATGGAGCTATCTGACCAATGACAGGTTTCTCCATTATGAAGAGCTATGTCACTCTCAAGCCTGCTGAGCAGGCAACTGTGTCATTCCAAGGGAGAGATCCTTGATCAGAGATCAGTTTTACCAACAACAAAGTACAAACCAGTAGCAACCAGTGAGAAAGAGAAAAAAAAAAACAGCTGTGCTTTGAACAGTGGTGGAGGTATTTGCTTTCTCAAAGATTTGTTTTGACAAGATAGAAAGACCCACTGATACCATCTTTAATATAAATACTGGCTTTGCAACACCACAGAGTGAGAGAATGACTTTGAACAGAAAAGCACGTGTAGCTGTTAGTCAATCCTTATTAGCCAACTCTTAAAGTTCAGAGTTATTAGTTTGCTGACCTTTATTTAAAGGTGCTATTCACCCCAAATACTCTTGAACCTTACGTGGGCGCTTTCCAGCCTGGAGAGCTGTTGAACTTGGGAGTTGCCTAGAATTGTACAAATGAAATCGATAATTCAAAAGAAAACACTCATCACCTTAATTTTATCTCTAGACAAGACTACTGGACCAAAAAGGGCTTCGAGTTAATCAGGAAAGGTGGATTGTTTTCACTGCTGTTTCTTGACAACTGTTTCCAAAATGGTAGGGCTGTGAACTTTTAAAAAAATAAACAAACAAAAAGAACAACAAAACCAACAAACCCAGAGTAAATACTTAGCTGATTCTGTGTTGTGTCCTTTACTGCAGGGGTCAGATCACTGGGAGGGAATGTGGTAGGAGAATGCAGCTGGGAAGTGAAACCAAAAAAGTTTGTGATCCCATGCAGAGTAGGGCTCATGGGATTGTGCAAACCTTATGATGGGATGCTCAGGGGAAGGGCAAAGGTGGGGGAAATTGGGGAAGGAGGGGTATGAAAGTGGCTATAAGCAGTATTCCCCATGCCTGCTCACAGCAGTTTGTCCTATCGCCTTATTAAATACTTTTCCTTTCACATTCTGTTAAATACTTCTACTACATCTTTTCACATAGAGTGACAATGTCATTCTATCCTGCATGAGTGTGCTGTGAGGTCCAAGTGCCAGTGGCTGGGACCAAGGCTGTGTAGGTGAGGGTGGCAGCACCCAGAGGCTTAGTGCTGGATGGGGCATGGGGTCCCTGGCATCATCCCCAAGCTCCATCCAGAGAATGGGGAGCAAGAGAGATGAGGAAGCAGAAGGCAAGATGAGTAAAACTGCCAAGTCCAGGGGTGGGAGCAGGAGGGCAGAGGGTAGGGGGTACTCCGCTGGCTGGAGGGGACATGACTGATTTGCAGGTGCCAAGTGTGCATGCATTGGCCCAGAAGAAAGTGCTGGCATCCATCTAGGCACTGCTGCTCTCCAGCCAGGAGATGGGCTTGGCAATTTGCAGGCTTGAGACTCATCTGATGCAAAGGAAACGAAGTCCTCAGCACTCACAGGGCAAGCAGACCTGCTTTGGTTTACCCTTACACAGGTTAGCAGTGCTTGCAGCATTCATTGGGAAAGCACTCATGGGGCACTGTGCTGGAGAACATAAAAATGTTAGAGACTTCCTTTTCTTATATTTTGAGACCAAATTAGCTCAGTTGCAATCCCGCTTCCCTTGGTCCTGATCTCGTTTCCAGAAGTGCTTCCAACATCTGTTCTTTCTTTCATTTTTTCGGCCTGCAGCATGTATCCATAGCCTGATCTTAAAGGCAGAAATCACTGAGTGAAATTCTCTGAACCCTCTTTCTCAAAACCTGAGCTCCATGCAGCCTGGGAAAGGGAATTTTTTTAAACTGCTGCAGAGCATACATCAAAACCCATCCAGCTTACACAGTAGCCAGCTTGATTGCAACTTACCTTCCACCTTAAAAATCTGTGTTCATCAAGGGAGATGTACACGCTGGAGTGCTTCACAGGGGAAAGGCAAACACTTGCTACCAATAAGGACAGAGGTCATCAGCTTCACATCTGCATATCAGTTGCTGGAGGGGAATAAAAAGCACGTTTCTGCCCCAACCTAGCTGTAGCCCAACGTCCTGGGTGGGCACAGAGCTCTCATGGTGCTCTGGGAGATTCTCCTCTGTACCTTGATAGCATTGCTGTTCGGGGGGCTCTACCTCCTGGGTATGTTTCGGAGGTGGAGACCCGGTGAGCCACCACTGGACAAAGGTATCATTCCCTGGCTGGGGTATGCCCTGGATTTCAGAAGGGACACTTCAACGTTTCTAAAAAGGATGCAGAGAAAACATGGGGATATTTTCACAGTGCTGATCGGTGGCTATTACTTCACCTTTGTTTTGGACCCATCCTGCTTTGGAGCCATTGTGAAGGAATCACGATCTAAATTAGATTTTAGGACTTTTGCATCTAAACTTGTCCTGCAGGTTTTTGGCTACAAGCCCATTGAAGCCAACCACAGCATAATTCATGCATCAAGCATGAAGCATCTGATGGGAGATGGACTCACTGTCATGACACAAGCCACCATGGAGAACTTTAAGAAGCTGATGTTTTTTAACCTGAGCTCAGGACAGGAGAAGCGAGTGTGGCAAGAGGATAGCCTCTTCCATTACTGCTACAATATCGTCTTCAGAGCTGGGTACCTGGCTCTGTATGGCACCCAGCCACACCAAGGGGCAGATAACAAGGAGAAAGCTAATGAGCAAGATCGCATCCACTCCAACCAGGTGTTCCATGAGTTTCGGAAATACGACCGCCTCTTCCCTCGTCTGGCCTTTGCTGTGCTGCCTCCCAAGGACAAAATAGAAGCTGAACGTCTGAAAAAGCTCTTCTGGAGCATGCTGTCTGTGAAGAAAAGCTGGCAAAAGGACAATATCAGTGGGTGGATAAGTGATCAAAACCAGCTTCTGGCAGAAAACGGTGTCCCCGAGTACATGCGGGATCGTTTCATGTTCATGCTACTCTGGGCATCCCAAGGCAATACGGGCCCAACTGCCTTCTGGCTCCTGTTGTACCTAATGAAACATGAACAAGCAATGAAGGCTGTGAAGGACGAGGTGGATAAAGTCATGAGGGAGAATTCCCAAGAAGCGAAGCCAGGGAGCCCACCAATTAATGTCACTAGAGACATGTTAAACCAGACTCCAGTTCTGGACAGTGCTCTGGAGGAGACCCTGAGGCTGGTTGCAGCCCCAATACTGATCCGAGCTGTTCTGGAGGACATCAGCCTTAAGACAAGCAGTGGGACAGAGTACACTCTCCGCAAAGGAGACAGAATGGCTCTGTTCCCACATATGTCTGTCCAGATGAACCCGGAAATTCACCCTGAGCCTCATGAATTTAAGTATGACCGCTTCATAAACCCAGATGGCACCAAGAAATATTTCTACAAAAATGGGAAGAGGCTGAAATACTTCAACATGCCTTGGGGGGCAGGAGTATCCATCTGTCCCGGGCGGTTCTTCGCTTCCACTGAAATTAAAATGTTTGTATTCTTGATGCTGAGTCTGTATGACCTGGAGCTGGTCAACAGAGAAGAGGAGATCCCAGCAATAGACATCAGCCGCTGGGGATTCGGGACAATGCAGCCTGTCCACGATGTTCAGTTTAGATACCGGTTACGCTTTTAGTTTAGGAAGTCTGTGTGTTGTTTGTTGTGGTATTATCTGTGAAATAAAGTGCATGATTCCTTGGTTATCAGATCAGTGTGGCGCCAACACTGACAGCACAGGATCATGGAATCACAGAACGGTTGAGGTTGGAAGCAACCACTGGGGGGGTGTGTCGTCTCCCCCCCCCCCCCATCCAGGGGGCTATCATCCCATCAAAAGCCATCCACACATGCCAAGAGGAGCACTGGGACTTACTGGCAGGTGGGAACCCAAGTTAAGGACTTCCAAGAAACAAGTATTTTGTCCAGGTCCCTCCCAGGGCTGTCCCAGCAGAGCCATCAGCTCCATGGTCCCAGCATGAGACCCATTAAGATGTGTCATCCACAGCAGCTCTTTGGATTACTATCTGGAGTAAGGGGATTGCTGTCAAGGGATGGGGGACATGTTATGGCGTGCAGGGGAAGAACATTTTGAGATTGCACAGGACTCAAGGTGGGATGTTTAGGGGACAAACCCAAAGGTTTGAAAAGGAGGGATTTATGAGATTTGGGAATGAAAATAGAGTTGGTTGTGTGTGGGAGGAAAATAGAGTTGATTGTGGGGAGGAAAAGAGAGATGATAGTGTGAAAATAGTCATCTGGTCCGTACACTTCTCTGGTCATACATCATACAAGTACACCAGTAGATACACCCTGCACCTGATCAGCATAGGCTGTCCCTATTGTCTTACTAAAATCCTTTCCTTAAAGACCATGAGTTGGAAGGCCCGTGTGTCAATGGGGCTGGCAGCTGACAGTACTGTGCAAGAAGTGATCAGGCCATATGAGCTGGCATGTAAGTGAAGTGTTCTGGGACCCTGGGGGTGAGCCCAGCTGCACAACAGCATTGGGACTGCGTTATTCTGTTGCCAGCTCCTTACCAACTAATTTGTTTTCTGCACAAATTATCATTGCAGGATGGCATCAGCTTATAGTAAGCCCTTGAAATGATAGAGAACAACAAATATCCACTCTAGAGATGTAAGAATTTCCTTGGGGATTTCAAATTGTGATGTCTATAGTCTCCTTCTTGTATCACAGGAGGTCCGCAAGGGAGCAGAGGTGGAATGTACTGAGCGAGCACGTAGCAACAGCTCCTTCCCATTCCATGTTTAAGAAAAGGAGAGATCTTATCAATCTTCTTTACCACATCCATGGGAGAGAAGGGAATTGCAAACTGCTAATAACTTACAGTATCATTTTCACATATCTATGGGAATGCATGCAGTCATCTGCCTTTCCAGGGCTGCAGGAGGTTGTGCATTCAAGCTCTCTATCTTGTTTCTGGGGATAAAAAAGCTGCCTCTCTGTGTGTCTGGTTTCATCCTACTGAATGTAACACAGCTGGAGTATAGGTACATATATCTGAGGCAGGATCACTCCCAGCAGCAAACCAGCTCCTGCTTTAACCCAAATCATTGCACAAGGCCAGAAATTTTGGACTCTGCCTGCTGGCTGAGAACAGGCCTGCCCTCCTGCGAGGTTGCAGGCTGTCTGGGTTGCAGTTGCTTGAGCCTTAGTTGGGGATGAGCTCTTCCACCCTCTCCTTGAGTCACACGGGCTGATGGTGTAATCCAGAAGATGCCTGTTGAAAAGTACCTCCCCCACTCCAAATTGAGACCTCGTCCTATGCAAAGGAGGCTATAAGGAATGGGATGGGGTGATGGGAAGAGGCTGGAAAGCCAAAGTTAAGCATGACAGAGCCTTGGGCGACACAGTCTAGTGTGAGGCATCCTTGCCCATGGCAGAGGGGTTGGAACTGGAGAATCTTAGGGTCCTTTCCAACCCTAACTATTCTCTATGATTCTGTGAGAAAACAAGCTCAAACCCCTACAGGCTATAGCCACTGAGACCTTATAAGCCCCCAAATATCTCTTTTGTCCCTTGGATCCAGTGCGGGATAAAATTTTGCTCTACAAGTTCTGTGTTGGTTTTTTTTCCCCTTCAATAATCAGGACTCTGACAACAACAGTCCTTACAGAAGTTAAATCACAGCCTTAACCACACAGACGACAATGGGTTGATCTTAACGCTGGTGCTAACAGAGGACGAGGTTATATGTGACTGGAGAATGAAACTCAAACATTTGCATGTGTGTCCAAACATCAAATCCAGATTGTGCTTTGTTCTGCAGAGGACAGGTTATGTTGTAACTGTATGTCAAGGGCAAGCTATCCTGTATTGGCAAACGGGGCATTAGCCCAGACCATGAAGTGGTGCAAAATCAGGCAAAAACTTATCAAGTAGCTGTGGCAGAACCGAGGAAAACAAAACCTACCTGCAACTGCACAAGCCTTGACTGTGCCAGCTAATATTCCCATTAGCAATTCCAGCACCTTTTCCTGACTTCCATATTCCCTCTCTGCAGTTCTTGCCTCTTTTTTTGTCAGCTCTGGGTTCATTTCTTTGCTACCAAGCATTAAGATAGAGCTCTTACCATGTTCTGGTCAATAGTTTGATCTTTGCAAGCTGCAAACCATGTCTGGGAATCCTTGAGATAGCCGTGCAGGTCAGAGCTATAGTGACATCCTGCTCAAGTGATGTCCTCACTCCGGGGCTCTAGCAAGAGGATTCTTTGTGTGGACAGTCTGCATGAAGGTTGTTTACTGCTAAGGCACAGTGAATATTTGTGGTTATCATTTGTAGGGACCCCAGGTTGGAGTTGAGGGATGAGAGGTGGGTCCTGCACAAACATGGACTGGGCTTGGGAAAGTGGTATAAAAATAATGACTATGACCATGATTCAGCAGAAAAAAACTGATTTTACTTGGTTATTAGAATGCCTTGTTTAACCAAACAATATTAAGTGTGTTCTGACTTCAGACATGCTCAAATGGGATAAACAAAAGGAAAAAGTAAGAATAACTTAATCTGAGTCATACACAGAAGAGTGTGGAAGCTCCGAAAGAGTTAATCTGCAATGAAGTTTTATGCTTAGATGGGTTGTCCCAGGCATTAAGCTTTCCACCCCAAATTGTACCAACAAGAGTAAAGAATCACGCTGTGCCGACAGAAACCTGACTGGATTTGTAAGATGTTAACTTAGAAGGAATACAGGGTCTTGAAAAGCTTACCAGGGATGGACCTCCTTGCTGCGTGTGTCTCGTGTAACTCATCTATCCCCCCAGGAGAACTAAGCATGGAGTCTGGCGCTAAACCCCTGCTTTTCAATTCTGTAGTGCACAGTGAAGATAATTATTACTTTGGCATTCAAAGCTTTTTGACGTATTAAGTTGGTGTCTGCCCTCTACAGCACAGTGAAAACTCCTCTGCTGCCTGTTACAGCTCCTATTCTGCACACTGTGCAAGGGAAGGAGTCATAACGCTGCATGCTTCAGGTTTGGAACAATATATTTGAAAAGATCACCCCTGGTTAAACTGCATCACTTCTAGTATTAAACTGCAATGAGTTAGAAACTGTGTTCTTGCTCCTCTAAACACAGCCAGATGCATCTCTGAGAAAGCCTCCACTTACTCCTGCTTGTAAGGGAAATTGAAAAAGCTCAGCAGCACAAATAAATACATCATTCACTTCAGAGAAACCCAAAGGAACACTGAGGTTATAAGTACAAAGCAATGACACAGCTAACAGATTTTGAAGGAAAAAGAGAAACATGAAAGTTCAGGATTTTTTTTTTTTTTTCCCCCTAAAGAATTAAACCATGCGGCATTTTATTTTTATTTTTTAAAGAATTAAACCATGCAGCATTTGCCAGTGACGCTGCTGCCATATCTCCTGGTAGATACACCTCTGAACCCCCCAGAGAAGAATAGCCTGGCTTCAAAGTGGCAAAGTCTCTTAGAGGTACAGCATCTGCATGTAGCGACTTCATTGTCACTATTGCATTTGCTGCCTTTAGTGTCTGGTGGCCAAGTTATTTCCACACATTGCTGCCTAATGTTAGCTCCCCAAAAGTGCTTCACTCTTCCCTGTTTTCCCTTCATAACTGGTCACTGAATTCTTTTGGACTGGAGGCAGGTGAGAAACCCACCAGTCACTCAGACCCTGCTGCAGTGGCATTAGCAGGAACATCTGAAAGTGTTATTATGTCTGGGGCCAGGGGCAGAAGCCAGTGCTCACCACTTTTATGCACAGTCTTTCTGACCTCAGGGAAGGGTTTGCAAAGCTGCCTGAGGCTGGTGGATAGACCCATTCAGAAACCTTCCCTGGTTATTCCAGGGAGCTTGACACATGTACTGAGTCATGTTAACAGTCCATATTTCTGTTCTTACCTTGTGGCAATGATATGGATTAATTTGCTCAGTTGTGTTAAATTGCATTCGCAGAGAGGAGTTTCACCAGCTCAGGCAATACACAGCAACTTGGCAGGACTATTTGGTTCTGCTGTGGTTTAAGCCCAGCTGGTAACTCAGAACCATGCAGCCACTCACTCCCTCCCTCCCCTTCCTCCCCCCACTCCCGGAGGGATGGGGAGGAGAATCAAAAGAATGTAACTCCCATGGGTTGAGATAAGAACAGTCCAGTGACTAAGGTATAACACAAACCACTGCTACTACCACCAATAATAATAATGATAAGGGAAGTAACAAGGGAAGAGAATACAACCGCTCACCACCCGCCGACAGATACCCACTCTGACTGAGGAGTGATACAGCCCTTCTGGGTAACTGCCCCCAGTTTATATTGTGGGCATGATGTGCTGTGGTATGGAATATCTCTTTGGTCAGTTTGGGTCAGGTGTCCTGTCTCTGCTTCCTCCTGGCTTCCCCTCCTCCCTGGCAG
>JAOEHY010033083.1:0-17242 GCA_025447955.1 Psilopsiagon aurifrons
GGCCCGCCCCCCCCCCCCCCCCAGGAGGGACGGGGACGTGTTCACGGGCATCCAGCCACCGTTTGGGACTCCCCCGGCGAGGCCTGGCCGCGGTCCCTGTCAGAGCGCACTGCCTTCCCGGTTGTGCAGCGGTTCTCGCTCTTCTTAACATATATTTTTTTAAAAAAATGCATTTTGTGTTTTGTTGGGTGGGTTTTTTTTTTGTTTTTTTGTTTGTTTGTTTCATTTTATCCTCAAGGGTTTCGCTATGGTTTTCATGTACAAGGCAGGAACCATCCCCCTGTGCTTGGCGCTGGTGAGGCTGCGCCTCAAATCCTGTGTTCAGTTCTTGGCCCCTGACTACAAGAGAGACATTGAGATGCTGGAGTGGGTCCAGAGAAGGGCAACAGGGCTGGCGAAGGGTCTGGAGCACAGTGTGATGGGGAATGGCTAAGGGAACTGGGTTGTTTAATCTGAAGAAGAGCATGCTTGGGGGGATTTTATCGCTGTCTACAGCTACCTGTAGGGAGGTTGCAGTGAGGTGGATCTCTTCTCCCAAGTAATAAGTGATAGGATAAGAGGAAATGGCCTCAAGGTGTACCAGGGGGGGTTTAGATTGGATGTTGGGAAAAAATTCTTCAGCAGAAGGGTGGTCAGGCAGTGGAACAGGCTGCCAGGGCAGTGCTGGAATCACCGTCCCTGCAGGTGTTCAGAAACCGTGTAGATGAGGCCCTCAGTGACATGGGTTAGTGCTGTACTTGGCAGTGCTGGTAACGGTTGGACTTGGTCTTAATGGACTTTTCCAACCGAGTTGATTCTGTGATTCTGTTATTTTGACATATTTTTACATGTCATTCTACATTACATAAGCCATTCTTAGCTTTAGATAAATACATGTTAATTTATTACTTTATATACGTTAGAAATTAAATTCTGTATTTAAAACTGAAGTTGTTCACCTACCCTTCTTATTCACAGGCCTAATTCCTACTTGTCTCATCCTGTAGATATCCTGTAGATATATATGTTATATATCTATATCTGCATATATATGATATGTAGATATCTTCCTGTAGATATATATAAGAACACAATTATAAGATCAAGCCCTGTGACAAGCACAGCTGGAGAAGAAATCCCAGTTCCCTCTTTTTATTTAAAATTACTCATGGTTAGGGTAATCGGTTTGTAAACGACCCCAAGTTCAGTTTCTCTTCTGCCACAAAGGACTTCAAACATATCTCCCATTTCCCAGGTTAATATTCCAAGCAAATTACTTTTGTGGGCCTAATTCCATTCCTTCGCATGAGAGACTATTTAAAAGCCTTTGCCCATTTAATCCTCATCTTCCTTGAGAACACTCCAAAACTTGCGCGATGAGTAGGATTGTGATGTGCTTTGTGATCTGTTCTAAATCGCTTTTCTTTCTCTGCCTATGTGACTACCAAACCTGCTGGCTCAGGGTGATTTTGAGGGGTGCTTTGGCAGCTGGTCCAAACAGTGTTTCAGTGGATGTGATGCCATATGCTGTGATGGTCCCTCTACTCTGCTCTACAAAGGTGATGTGGAAGAACAGTTTGTAGGCTGTGTTATTAGTTCAATATCACAACTGTTTTCAAGCAGGTATAACCATGGGTTATAATCCCAGGATTGGCCATGGTCCTTGAGATCCAATTTCAGTCAGGGCAAAATCCTTCTCTAATTTAATGAGAACTTCAGTGGGAATTTGCTTGGTAATTTCTGTTCTTAAATTCCGCTGCTACAGGTTTTCCAGCCGTTGGATACAAGTCAGGAAGTGTGGGTTTAGCACCAGAAGAACAAGTATCACAGGTTTTATCAGAAATTCCAAAGCTATGCAAGACTGTGAAATAAAACACGGGGAAAGCTATGAAATAAAACTACTGTTTCAGAGATTAATGGACCAAGAGAAGCCAAAGCGAAAGAACAGCTGGGTTTTTTTCCTGAAAAAAAAAAAAAAAAAGAGAAAAATAATTCTTATGATAAACAATACAAAGAATACAGAGTGGTCAGAACCAGCTGGGAAGGTTAAGTGTCACTCCTGGAAAATGCTGCCCTTCTTTTCATCAGAAACTGTGGTGAATAAGTTTTGCTGTTGCTGTGGTGGTTTTCACCTTTTGCTGCTTGTGTCTGGGCTGAGAGAGGTGCTTCTTTCACATGGAGATTCACAGCTCTCACAGTTTAGTTCTTCATTTCAGAAACAAGCTCTTCGAAGCCCCTTGTATCCTACAGCTCAGTGGCAGCTACTGCCTTCTCACAGCATATTCCTTCCTTTACTTGAGGGTGCTAAAAACTGATTTCCCCACTACAGTGCCTTAGCAGCCAAGTTGTGGAACAGATAAATACTCCTTGTTGTGAAGGGTGCAAGCACACAGTTGTTTCCCGCACAGGTTACAATTCAGTGGGTGTGATTTTAGTACCAGAAAAGCGGAATAATACTCTGCTGCATAATGTTTAGGGTGCTGACTGGATACAACTGACATCCACTTTACTACTAATAGTAATTTCAAATTCATTTTTAAATGTTTAATATGAACTACATGTTTGCAGCCTGGAACCCAAATCTCCCTTCCTGCAGATGAGTTGCCCTGACAACTACAATGCAAAGTACTGTAAATAAGCGTGCTCATTTTCTCTCCTGAGACAACCAGCATTAATAACTGAATGACAAATTTCATATTTTGGGGACATCCCCTGCTGTTAAGTAGCCTCTAGACTGCTGATTGGTCATTTTTCTAGAAAGCAAGAAGTATGGGTGAGGACCTCGTCAAGTGGAGGTTGAATTAAAGCCCCAGATGGCTGTACTGACACTGATGGCTGACAACAATTTGCCCCCCAGAAGGTTTATCATGTGTGTTCAAGATCTTCTTGCAGATGAAATGGGTGAAGGATTATGTTTTGTGAAGGCGTAAGGAGGTTTGAGAAATGCAGTCCTCCTAAGCATAAGGTACTTCTGCAAGTGATTGGAAGGCAGTCTAGGGTATTTTGAGCCTGGAAACAGGGGACTGCATGTCTCCTCAGTGGAATGACAGCACAGCAGGGTTGCAGAAGGGCTACAACTCTGTACCTGAAGTGAAAGTCAGGCACATCAAGTGCCCTGCTCCTTTTGTGGATCCAAAGCTTCCTTGTCAATAGTAACATGTCATTTGCCACATTACCTGTGGGTCTGGTGGAAGCAGAGGGCATTGCATGAGCAGTCCTCAGCCCAGACAGATGGATGGTGGCATTGTCTGTGAGGCACTAGGGCAGAGATCCTGCTAGTTTCCCTCTTTGCCAGGGCACAGTCCTCTGGTGGGTATGTGTTGGCCTCTTGCAGCTTAGGAGCATTGTGGCAGCTGTGATCAATGTGTGAATGCTCTGTAGGGCTTGGTGGCATGTGAGGTGTGTTTCTTCTCACAAAGTAAATCCCTGCAGCATTCCAGGGAAAGCATATCCTCTTGAACAGCAGCCAGTTCACTACCTAAGTAAACAGTGCAGCGTTTGGACTAGTCACACAGCATGTAGAAACTCATCTGGTTGTGCCATTGCTGTCTTTGTTGGGATTTATGATTTGCAAGTCTGTTTGGTTTTGGGGCTTTTTCTTTTCTAAAATCTTTGTTCAGGAATTAGATCCAGCACCTCTGGTGACTTTATGACCAGCTCCAAATTAATATTTAAATACAAATCCTTTCAGGCTTTTCAGGTATACTGTAAATGCCCATGTCCCTTTCCCCACTGTATTATATTGTGCTAGAAACAAGCAATCAGCCTGATACCTGACTCTCCAAATCAAGAAGAGAAAAGATTGACAGTAAAACAAGTAAAGAGCAGCCTCTGTCAGGTAAAAACTGCTACTGAATTACATTTAAAGAGAAAATTCCTAGATGAGTATACAACTATCATTGTATATTTAGAGCAAAATTCATCTCAGCTGACTTCTTTGCCTAAGCAATTGGACAGAGCCTTTGGAGAAATGAGTTTGCCAACAGGGATGTGGCAGTGCCTTGCAGCAAACACAAACCAGACTCCTGTAGGAGGGGGAGGGGGCACATGTCACCCGCTAGTGCGGTCTGAGCACTAACAGCCTTGGGAGCAGCTGCATTTATGACTCTTTTCAGCAGTTGCTATGGGTAAGGTTTCTGTGAGGTCCCTGCTGAGTTTTAAAGCAGCACAAAAGAAAGTGTGAGAAGATTGCTGCTTGCCTGGCTCATGTCTCCCACTTTTGAAGCGGGTCTGGTCCAGGCTGCACCAATTAATTCGTTCAACCCTCAGTGTGCAATAATATAATTGCTATTCACATTAGTACCAATTATAGGGATTGGGAAGAAACAACCTTTATATAGGAATAAGTTTGTGGATAAACCAAAGGGGAATGGTTTCTGTTTTATATGAGTCCCAAATCAATTGAGCTGGTTACCTATTCAGCAGTGGGCATGGTCAGTAGTATATAGTTTCACTGTAGGCTTAAATATCCAAGCATATCCAAATTTCCAAGCTTAAGTATAAGTTTTGGCAATCACTGTTTTCTATCATCTGGGAAAGATGAATCTGTATTTTTTTTTTCCTTCAAGGAGAGACTATTCAGGTTCTTTGTCCTTGCCCTGTATCCTTCTATAGCATGATGTATTAATGCTTGCCACATTCATTGACAAAGATCTTTACCCAAGTCCAGTTCCTGGTGGTGGATTTTGCACCATTGTAAAGCAAATCACGTTTATGAAATTCTGCTTATGGGAAGCCTTCCGGAATAACTCCGAAAAGACTGCAGGGCTGATTTGAGATGTGGCTTCTGGAACTCTAGATAAGAGTTATGAAGGTATTGAGGCAATTAAATCCTATTGAGACTCCTATTTTTCTACTAAGTTCAACTGTGTTTTTCTACTAAGTTCAATTATGTGCTAAATGGAGAGCCGAATGTTCGTGTACATAGAGTTTGCACTGTGCTTCTTACATCTTAATTTCAGTCCTTGAATTTTGTAAATGCTATGATGGGTATTTTCTGATACATAGAAAGAGTATTTGTCATAGCCATTTTCCCCACCAGTACTGCAGAAATTGCTCTACCAAATGTCTGGCTATGCCTGGTATTCAGGTCTCTAACAAGGACAATTAGAGCCCTCCATAAGAAGCACTGTTTAGAAAGGGAGTTTCTCAAACCCTTCAGTTCTTGGAATTTTATACCCTGAAGTATGAGAAAGGTTATCTGTCATAACTTTTTATCCCGCTTCATTAATGTGATTTAACTGCATTTATTAATGTGATCTAACTGTTCCCCTTAAAAGCTTAAACATTTTTAGATTACAAGATATTCTGGTCTCAGGTACAAAATGGTGAAATAACCTTGATAAATAAATGATGAATTATATAAGAAAAATCTTTTTATTTATTTCAAATCTGAAGCTTTTAAATTTCATCCTGTACTCCCTGTACTGAAAAAAAGGACTAGAGCCCAGTTTCCCTACCCTGCATCACCATGTTTCTCTCGTGACTACTCAAGCTAATCTGTCCAAGGGAAAAATCTCAGCCCTGGTATCAATCGAGCTCTGAGGAATACTTCTATCAAAATAAAAACATTCCTGAGCTGGTGAAAGGTGTCCTCCAATAGACAGGATTTTCAAATAGTGGAAAAAGTGGGACTGGGGCAAAGCAATGCTGGAGTGATAGCGTCACTATCCCTTGGGATCTAACCTGGGCTGAAATAAATCTGCAGGAGCCACCAACTGAAAGGATGTGTAGGTTGTCCTAAATAACACCAAGCCTCAGGCTGGTACCCTTATCAGATGCTACAAAACCAGCTACAGGTCACCTTGGTCCCATCAGCTGGTTGCAGTGGCGGCAGTTCTATGGGACTGTTGTCTCACCCAGTGAGACTGCATCCTCCCTGGGATGTTGCTGCTGGGAAGGTGTCCTGAGGAAGGACTCCAGTGATCCCGTGGCCAGGCCATGCTTCAGCTGAGCATTCAGTGTTTGGAGCTCTTGCCTGGGATCAGTCTCAGCTAGCAAACACAAGTCAACATGGCCGATTCCTGCCTCTTGTGTCGGGGCAGAGCAAGTGGTGCCTGGCAGGAGATGGGTGGAAAGAAGCAACCAGCAGCTGGTGACTTGTGCTGGGAGGCAGCGGGTGAGTAACCTTGCTCCATTTTATGGTAGTGCTTCACCTGCAAGTGCCCGCTGTGAGTGAAATTGCCTGGGCTGGTGCTGTCCTTCATCAATTTTGCTCTCAGCAGGCTCTGCAGGTGAAGCATTTCATTGAGGGAATCGGACTCTGCTCTCTCCTTGACAGCCTGAGATAGAAAGCGGGGAAAGAAAAGAAGGTAATAAATGGCTAGAGAAAAGTAAAAGCAGGACAGAGAGAGGGAGGATGTGTGTTAAACGGTTAAACGGTAAGAGTAATCCAGTGCACCCAGACCACTTGTTCTGGGGGAATTCGACGCTGAAAAAGCTATAATTAGCTCTTTTAAGCTTTAGACTTAGAAATTAAAGAACTCTACAATAAGAAGTGGAAAATTAAGATGAATAATGCTACATTTGAAATACTATGTCAGATGATGTGGGTAAACAAAAAAGACAATTTTCTTGATCTTCAGCCCAACAGAGAATTGTAGTGTCTGTTCCTGGAGAAATCCAGGCAAAAATATCTTTCCTGGTTTTCTAAAGTCTGCATTTCAGATCTATATGCCTTGATCTTTGTGGACTTTTGGGTTTTTTTTTTTGTCACCCTTTGCAAAGACAACCTGTGTGTGACTTTGAAGTGTTGCTAAGCACCTGATGCTGCTTCTCTTGACTTCAGAGGAAAATTCAGCATCCAAGATAAGAACCGTACAAAATCAGTAGCCGCATCAGAACATCCGCCTGCCTGTTGCTGGGCAAAGAAGCCCATTGATTCAGGATCGGGGATGTTGACACAGCTTTGAAGTTCACAGACCCATCTCTTTCCAGCCAGTTAAATTCTAGGGTTTATGAGGAGCGGGGAAGCTCCCCATATAGCATAGAGCCTGAGCATTTGAACTGGTTCCTGTCTCCATGGGAATTGCTTACAAGGATACTAGGAGGCTAATTGCACAACCATCAGAATCCTGCTCCAGCTGCAGATGGCTGATACCTTGAACCAGGTCCCTGCGTGCTGCAGGGGACATGGGGAAGCAATGCCTATTCCTGCTGTAGGATACATCCCACAGCAGCAGAAACTCTGTCCTAGATATGTGTTCAGGAGGCAACCACATCATGTAACCCGCCCCTGAAGTTCTGGGGATAAAAAGAAGCTTTTTGTTTCGGTGACATGAGGCATATGCAGCTGTACATGGTAGCTGGTGGTTTTCTGCTGGTTTATATGGTTAACATGGGAAAACTGATTGAGAGGCTGCCACTGGAGGAAGGCAAGCTGGGTGGATCACAAATCAGCAAGCAGAGCTCATGAGTTTCAGGAGAGGAGGGAGTGAAAGCAATGGACTAATGAGCTTAAACCAGAAGAACTTCAACCCACTCAAAGAATTGGTAAATGCAGTCTTGTGGAAAGGAATTTTAATGGAAAAGGGAGCCTGGGAGAACTCTCTGCTCCTAAAAGAGGCACTGAAGATGAAAAACCTCCCTGGTGCAGGAGACTTGCAGCAACAATGGGGAGAGGCCGGTGTGGCCACCTAGGAAGATGATCTGACAGCCAAGAAGGTGGCTTGCAGGCAGGCAGTACAAGGAAACCTTCTAACACTGTCCTGTATGACACTCTCTTGAGCAAACTAGAGACGTGGTCTCCATTGAACTACTGTCAAGCAGAGTCAAAAGGAGCCAAGGGATCAGGTGAGCATATGGAAGACAGAAGAGGAAGAGGTATGGAGAAGGAAGAAGGCATAAAACGGGGGACCTTTTCTTCCTCCAAGAATAACAAAAAAGGTCCAAAATAATAGAAAAACCTCTTACAATATTACACATCTGATGCAGTTTCATGCAAATGCTTTTGTCTTCATAGCAATGGTGTGTGTCTGTAAATAGAACCTGATTTGCCAGGTCAGTAAATACAAACCTGCCTGATGCTGACAAAAATATTAAGGTCCTTTGCATGAAACTTTTTGATCTGTCAAACGAGGGAGAAAAGCGAGCAAACCCACTGCAACTCCTCCCATAATGAAGTTCCCTTTTATGTTCTAGAGGGTGGGGTCTGTAAGTACCCAACTTTGAATGATTAAAAAAACCCCAAAGCCCTAGATGCATAGTTTCTAATGGGTAGACTACAAGAGAGTTTTTCCACCTCCCACCCACAAACTGGTTTAATAATGTTATTTGCCCTCATCTGCAATTCAGCTTCTTTCTCAGGTGCCCCTGTTGCCATTTGCACAGTGACTTGTTAGGAGTGCTTAGATAATACAGGGGAAGGAGTTCACCAGGAGTGGGGGGGTTCTCCCGTTGATTTTTGTATAGAATCTCTGCTGAGATCTTTATTAAATCATTACTTTACACATGCTTTAAAAATGTTTGTCAATAAGTTCCAATCAGTAACAGGATGGAGGCTAGTCTAAAGCTTAAATTAACAGTCAATGGAACTAGGATGTCAAAAGTTGATGTAAAACATTAGCTGGGAGAATTACTATCTCTGTTATTTTGCATTAGAAATTCATTGTAGACTAGAGGAATGATGAAAATTTCAAATTACATTCTGATTTATGCCTTCCTTATTTCACCAGAGAGAATAAGATTATGTAGATTACAGATAAATACACAATTGATTCCTTAATTTACCTATTGGTGGGAGGAAGATTGATCAGATGTGAAAAAAAAAATCCCTGAAAATTATTTACATAGAAACGAGACCGAAATGCTTGGCAAGTTCTGGTGAATAGATGATGGCTCTCTGAGTGACCTTTTCTCTCTGAAAATCAGAGTACATTCCCTGGGAGGATCACTTTCCCTGCTATACATGATCACTGCACAGGCAGGAGCAAAAAATACAGGCTAGGTTAGGTGATCTCCTAAATATGCCTCTATAATGTACAAAACACTTGTAGTCCTAAATTAGACTAATGGGACCTTTAAGTGTGGAAAGAGTAATTACTGTTCTGACATTACATGGAACTGCAGCTGAATTCACAGATGTTCAGACTGGGTCCACTGGCCAGTATATTGTATGTGGATGTTTGGCAATGGTGGTGTAGCATGGATGAGTTTCTGCACTGTTCCTCCTTCATATAGATGAGTGCAGCATGGTAGTCTAGAAGGTTGGCAATGCATTTGACAGTGCAGTGTATGGATTCATACGAGCAGTAGAGCCTCTTAGCGCTGTATTTGCTAGAGCGCTCGCTCTTCTCATAACTTCACTGTTTTCGCAGTGTACTGGTGTTACAGTAACATAGCTCCAGGAATTACCAAATCTGCCAGTTGCTCATAGCCCCGCTAGACTCTCAGCCCCTATCTCTGTGATACGATGTGCGTTGATCTCTCAGGGACATTGAAAACCTGTCTTCTTCTTGAGTTTCTTTATGTCCCACACCCACCTTTGTTTTTCTTAAGCCTCACATATCCATCTTCATTGATTTCTCTTCTATCCAGATGTCTTCTCCTGGACTGGGCCTACCTCTGCTGGCACACCAGTCCTCGCCCTCCCTCTGTCAGCAGCAAGGAGCATTGGTGCTGGAGATCCCAGGCAAGGGCAGCAACTGTGATTAGGGAAGCAGCTGCAGAAGGGCACGGCAATGGCCCACTGCCCTCTCTCCTGCTCTTTGCCTCCTCACCGATCCAAATAACGAAGCATTTGTTCCTGACAAACAGATGGGGATGAATTGGCAAGGAGCCCAGATTTCTTATAACTTAATCTCTGTCTACTCAGCTGTAAGGGAAGAGAGTTTTGTCTCCAAATAATATAATTCCTTTGGCTTCACCAGCAAATATTTGCTCACTGACATCTTTTTTTCTCATCCTGTTATCTCAAGAGAAGACATGGAGGGTTAACTTTCTGGCTACCGAGAAAAATTATCCATGGGCAAAGGAGGATGGATGAGAGGCCATTTGCTAAAAGGCAGGTTGCTTCTGATGAGGATATTGTGCCACTTACAAGCTTTTATCTCTTTATGAAATGCTGTGCTGCCTCGAGTATAGTAAAAAAATGAATTCAAGGCATAGAGAAGTGTATTTACTCCAAGGAAAAAGCACTGAGACAGATGAGTTGAAGAATTCCCATGGAGAGATTACAAAGCCTTGCAGTAGGCTGCTTTGGAGACTATCTAGAATTTTTACTTCGTTGGAAAGCTTATTTTGTTAGGAATGGACAGAAGATGAAATCAATAATAACCTGACAAGTGACATCGTATTTCAACGTGCAAGAAATCAGAACCGTGTTTCTTTACCTAGAATATGGTAAGAAACCCCTAAACATCCACAACCTTTTTCTTTGTCAGACAAAGTACAAATAGGCGTTTAATTTTTCTCCCTTGACCACCTTTGTCAGTTCTTACAGAACTGGGAAAAGGAATAGACATATGTAACTCCCGCAGAAGCTACAGCTGGGATGTAGGCTAAAGTCAGCTCAGGGACAGGAGCTGCCTTTCCTCTTCTCCACTAGCCCACTAGTTCAAGTAAATTCCCGACTGAAGGGGTAGATGTTGGCTGGCAGTGAGTGGTCAGCAGGTATGGAGGTACTGGTATCAAGCTGAGGCTGAAGTCAGGAACACAGACTAAGAACACATCATCTACTCCAGATATGTCCTGAAAGTTTCCCAGCCCCCAGCAAAGGCAATACTTCCCATTTTATCTCCCTGATAAGATTAGATCCTCCTCTGATAAGACTGGGGAGCTCCTGATGGACCCACCCTGGGTAATGAGTCAGAATAACTCCTGCAAAAGGAGCCAGGCTTTGATCTCCTGGGTTTTACCCATGGCAGCTGCATCAGGACCCTGGTTTATCCAAACATCCAGACAGAAGTGATATCACCTGCTTAGGAATCAGTGCAAAAATGGAGAAGAGGACTATACAGGGCACAGGGGGCTGGCAGAAGCATGAGAGGAGCTGTCTTCATTCCTGGGGCTGCAGGAATGCTTTTCCTGCTTATGTGGTAGCAACCTGTAATGTAAATTACCTGTCCACTCCAGGGCTGAGAGCAGAGAGTACTTGTCGTAGCAAAGTGAAGGATCTGGTGCACAAAACCAGCACTGCAGGTAGGCAGGCAGCAAAGACCTGACCACAGAGGGCACACACCATCTCTTGCTACTGCTTGTTGGGGCTATATTTAGTTACTCAGTTAATGAGTAAAAGATACATGAGAAAATAGCTGCTATTTCTGTGTGCACCGTGCCAGTGCTTGGTGGCTCTTCAGAGGCTGGAAGCTGTGCCTAAGACTACCCTGAAAGCACCAGGCGAGCGCAGGTGCCCGGTGCGCTGTGCTGTGCCATGCCAGACTCCCACTCTGGTGCTCCTGCCCATAGCCTTGGCAGCTCCAGCTGAAAAAGAAGGCTGCACCAAGAGGAGCCATTCCCCTGCTTCAACCACAGTGGTGCAGAGCAGCTGTGTGTGCCAGCCCCATGCCACTTAACCAAAGGCTGACAGCCCACTCTGGACCTCAGGCTGGGCCCCCAGTGGTGGCTGCTGAACTCTTCCTCACTGCCTGTTGATAAGCTTTGGTGCTTTGCAATTCCCCTTTCCAATTATCAGCCCTGCTCCCTGCACTGGCTGGGCCTGATGTGTGCTGCCTGCCTGGCAGCAGTGTGGGGGCTGTGGGGCTCAGGGAGTGAGGAGAGGGAGAAACGATGGGGCAGAGCAGGGATGTGCATCAGCCACTGGGGAGGCATCAGCTCACAGCTGCCTTTTGCAGAGTTCTTAGAGGCACATGCATGGCTGAGGATGGAGTCATCCGGATGAGCCATTCAGAAGTGGCCCTTGTATGAGTTACATGTAGGAGAAATCTTTGTATGTGTCAGGACAGGGACTCAGTGAGCACCCAGGCAAGGGATTTTGTAGCGTGTCCATCACTGGAGGCCAGGTGAGAGAAATATCTTTCTGAAATGTCTTGGGTAAAATTGACTGTATTGGAGGCATGGAAATGGGGAAGGGGAGCCCAGCTACCTTTTTTATTCAGTCACATTGCTAAAAGAAGCTTGGGTGGGATGATGTGGGGATTGTCCATATAGATCTAAAGGTGCAACTATTAAATATCAGCCCCACTATTGTAGGTATTGTGGCCTTGATGCTTTCCCTTATCATAGCTCACATTCCTATAGCATCCACATAAAGTTATTTGAAGCTCCAGCACTGACTTCCAGTGACTCTGACCCAACAAGCAGTGATCCTGCAGTCATCAGCTGGCTGCTGGCTCATGGCATGAGGCAGGGTGTCCAGAGGGGTGTCTGCTGGAAATCCCAGATGGCATAAGGCTGGGGTCCTCCTCTCACCTCCTCCTGAAGCAGGCAGAGCACTTCTGAGTGCCAGGCACCCCTGTGGTGTGTTTTGTATCAGAGATTGCTTTGCAAGTAGGACAAATTCTGGTGGAGCTTGTGCAGCCAGAGCTGCTCACGAGGGATGGATGAGCAGCTGCAGCGGGCAAAAGTGGGGAGCTGGCATCTTCATTTTCCCCATTCCCTAAATTCCCTCTTCCTGGGAGCTGGACTGCTAACCCAGGCTGGCACTGAGGTTTTATTGCTGTGAGACTGGAATCCTGCTCAGACTGCCATTGCAGGGACTATGCTCCACAACTGATTCAGAAAAGAGGTCTCTGGAGGGGCAAAGGGTTTCTCACCGTGAGAAAGAGCTCTCTATTAAAGTGTCAGCTTGAAAGCAAATCTTATCTGAGTTGAGAACAAAGAGGCTGCTGGCTGGGTTTTGGTCTTTAACATTTTAAGGAGCTCCCTTTCTGAAACTACTTTTTATTTTTTAATAAAAACATCAGACTGAATGTGAGCATATCATGAAGATCCAGTCTTGCTCTCGAAAGGAAAGCGGTAACGGGCATGGCCCGGCAGCTATCCTAAAACCCCTGTGGCAAGCAATAATCTTGAGAAAGCCAGTGCAAGCTATGTTTTCAATTTATAAATTAAATGTATTTAAAATTTATGAACTTTGACTGCATCAGTAACTACTTCATTAGACTTTAAGGCTGCATGTTTCCTTGGCTTTTTTCACAGTAAAGTAAAACACATTTCTAATAAACATGGAAAGAGATTCCAAGCTAGAGTCACTACTTTTATGTAAAGGACCCTCCAGACTCATTAAAAAAGTTTACCACCTAAATAAAGCAAGCACATTGTAACTCTTGAACTCATAAAGTTGGTAATATACACAGAATATTAGCCTGCTCTTACATGTACACCGCTTGGTATCAATGAATGACATACAGAAAGGAGGTTATTATAAGGAAATTAGCATATAAAACTATGTTTTGGTAAGTCTTAGGCTGGAATATGAACTCCAGGAAAAAGAGGACATGAGGGCATTGGGCACTGCTCTGATTTAATGAATAAGCATGGCTAATTTTGTGCAGATCCTGAGGAGAGGACTCTCTTGTGCTTTGACACCGAAGCTTTAGATGTAACTGAAATGGCTCCATTTCTCCTAGTTAATATCAGCCATTTAGACCACTTTCACAGCCAGCACTGGGGAGGGACATGGGTGGAGGTGTGGTGATGCCTGCACTGTACATTTCCCCACAGAATGAGTCTTTGTCTGAAAAAGCTGGCACCATGCGCTTCTCTCCACCTTCCTAGCACTGGTGTGTCCATAGCTGGAGTACAGCATCCTGTTTTGGGACCCCTGCTTCAATGGGGCTGTGGAAAAACTTGAGAGTTCAGGGCTGAGGGCTGCCACCACAGTGCAGGGCCTACAGTGCAGGTACGGTGTGACAGAGGTGGAGGGAGCTGGGCTTGTTTTGTCTGGTGAAGAGGAGCTCAAAGGGTGATGGAACAACAGCCTGCGTCTGCCTGAAGAGCAGGTACAAAGATGGCAGTGACAAACTCTTCTTGGTGGTGCCAGAGAATGCAACAAGTGGCAATGGCCACACACAGCAGATGGGATGGTTCAGACTGGCAATTAAGAAAACCTTGCCCACCTGAAAGCTGGTGGCAGCTCCTTCCTTGGAGACTTTCTGTGCCTTGACAAGATAAAGGCTGACTTAATGGTATAATGTTGGTGGTAGTCCTGCTTCGAGTGGGGAGATTGGACTAGGTGATCTCCAGCAGTCCTATGCAACCAACATGTCTGTGATTCTGTGGTCTTTTTCCATAGAGCAAGGGAGAAACATGTCCCACAGCATCAATCAGTTCACTTGGTCAGAGAGAGGGCAGCTATGCCAAGTTCTGGCTCCAGAAGACTGGTCTCAGCCTAGTTCCTACTCAGAAGTGTGCATTGGGCTATGCTGGGGCTCAGAAACACGTTTGCAACAAAACCGGTCAGCCTTAGTTGGCCAGTATCTTAAAACCACCAACGTCTGCCTTCTGCATGGTTATGCCTTGTAGTAGTCATGGTTCAATGTCCTTGTGTATCACAAGGTAGCATACTAGCAGTAACCCCTCCAATGTCGTTGTGGACTAAGACGTAGGAGACTAAAACAGGTGAAAGCTGCACCTTCGATTTCAAACCTTTAACCATCCCTCACAAATCCTGTGATTTTTCTCTTAAACTCTAGGAGTAGCCAATACCAGTTGTCTTCTGGAGGCATGTCTATTCAGTAGACTGTTTTGTGGCAGCCTGAACTACATTGGAGCCCAATGATGGAGCTCTTCAATACAGTAAATCTTCTGTTCTGTGGGCAGTAATTGTCCATACACTGCCTTCAATCATCACACCCATCTCCGAGAAACAGCTTGAAACTTCCTTGAGTTTACCACCTTTGCCTTCCTTTTCCAGCCATTTCTTCCCTTTCCTGCTCCCTGCCTCCCTGCTCCATCTTTCCTGCACTGCTTTCCCCTGACACCCATTGGACTCCCAGACCCTCTCATTGCCCATGGCTGACAATCCTTAGGGTTAGAAAAGCTCATGCAGAGTTTACTCACCCCTCAAATGAGACACACCAGGTTCTTGTCTATTAACCATGCACGGAGGTAGGGGAGAACCCAACTCAACCAGAAGGTCTGTCAAGTCGCTCCCACTCAGTGAAGTACAACAGTCTCAAAGGACACTGGCGGAGTCAAATGCCTCATTGGCTTGGCCACAGGCCCTTTTCACAGAAACAAAAATAGGACTGTTATGGGCGTGAGTGCTTACATGCCACTGCAAGGCATGGCACAGACGAGGCTGAGGTCCATCTCCTCAGTCTGCTGCAGTAGAAGGCCCCTTCTGGATAAGCCTGAGAGAGCTTTGCCCTCAGAACTCATTTTCCAGCAAGATGTCTCTTTATTTTCAAGCCCAGCGGTGACAATTCCCTTGTCAAGTTTTACTCTTTGGTCTTTATATGAAGCCTTGTGTGTATAATTTCAGTTCGGTTCTTCTCCTGCTTTGGAATTAGCCACGTGAGAATCGCAGGATTAGCTTTTTTGGTGAAAACTCTCCTCTGCAGAAACTCTTTCCTGGCAGTCCTCAGTAAACTGTCCTCAACCTTTCCACAGCCTCAAAGCTGACACAGCCAGTCCACTCCCCGCCTTGCAGCTCCTTTCCTTTTTGGCCACAGGGGTGCTCAAAATCGCACCGGAAATCTCACTTCAAGCTTTCTTGCACAGCAAACAACAGAAACCACCCAAAAGGACATTTTTTCCTGAGCCAACTCTTGCACATTTGCAAAAGGCTTGCTGAGCAAACAGACCTGCTCCATCTCTGATTTCTTTGATACGGGGACCATATGGGCCACCAAGCTGGTCCCCACTCCCTGGAGCTTTTGTTTGTGGCTATTGCATGTTCCTTTAAAAAAAAGAAACCCAAACAAACCCAAACCAAAACCCCCAATGAGTTTACTAAGTGAAACAAGCAGGTACGGTCATGCTGCATATGGTGCTAGTAAAATTGTAATAGTGAAAGTTAGCAAGAGCCAAGCAGCCTTTGTATTAATTCTCTAGAGCTTCAGGTAGAGCCTAATGTAATTACTTGCTCTACTTTGTAGCATTTTAAGAGAAAAGTGTGTATTTTAAAATGTTATATTTCCAAATAAAACGGTCAGGTCTGGAGCAGGCAAAGTGCCTGATTCTGGTCCCTGTGAAGTCAATAGGAAAACTCCTGTTGACTTAAGTCAGAGCAAGATTATGTCCCAAATCTAAGAAATAGCAGCAAACAGAGCTGTTCCGTTTTTAAATTCACTGTCTAGGCTACCAGGTTGTAACTTCCCTACTTTCTTCTTCCACTTGAAACTCCACAATATTGTCTTTTCTCAACTCCACTGGCTGGTTCGGTATATTGGAGCTGATTCTTTTCTCTTCCATGGAGACACCTGCTCTGCAGATATCTCGGTGTAGGTGGGTGAATCCAGAGATCCTGAATCTCACCCACACCAGCGCAGTGATTTCATTGAAGAAACATTCCTGCTGTACCTATGTATTTCAAAATATCCACAGTCTGCCAAAATGTCATGAATTTAATTTTCCTGGGTAGATTCAGAAGCCCTAAATACTGGGCCCATTTTCATTGTTGGAAGTAGAATTTAAAGGATTTGAAGGATTTAGGATAGATATAAGGAAGAAGTTCAGTATTGTGAAGGTGGTGTGGCACTGGCACGGGTCGCCCAGAGAAGCTGTGGCTGCCCCATCCCTGGCAGTGTTCAAGGCCAGGCTGGATGGGGCTTGGAGCAACCTGGTCTAGTGGAAGGCGTCACTGCCCATGGCAGGGGGTTGGAACTGGATGAGCTTTAAGGTCCCTTCCAACCCAAACCATTCTGTGATTCTAAGATTTCTGGCAGGAGCTTTAGTTTCTTTCTGATGTTTCATTTTTGCAGCAGGTTAAGGTATGAACTAAGATAAACTTTCCTGTTGAAAGCAAGTCTGTGACCGTTAAAACCTCTCTAATTCAGTGAATTCTGTCAAAGTTGTTTGCTAACTCTCATAAAAAGTTAGGCACCTTTTGGAATTATTTTTTCTTTTTTGGATAAGATCTTACTAGCAGCCTTTTCCCAATGTCCCATTGATGATATTGGTAAAGCCTAACCATTTGATCACCAATTTAAAAATAATATGGTGTCATGGGTTCAGCAGTAGCAGTCATTTTTCTCCTTCTCAGTAGCTGGTGCAGCGCTGTGGTTTCGACTTTCGGCTTGGGAACAGCGCTGATAACACCGATGTTTCAGTTACTGCTTGGAACTTTTTGGTCTGGCCAAGGACTTTCTGAGCCTCATGCTCTGCCAGGGAGGAGGGGAAGCCGGGAGGAAGCAGAGACAGG
>JAOEHY010033083.1:17342-39197 GCA_025447955.1 Psilopsiagon aurifrons
AAGCAGAGACAGGACACCTGACCCAAACTGACCAAAGAGGTATTCCATACCACAGCACGTCATGCCCAGTATGGAAAAACAGAGGGCAGAGACCTGGAAGTGTGGGGGTTCGCTGCTGGGTTGGGCTGCATATCAGGTGGTGAGCTGTTGTATTCTCTTCCCTTGTTATTTCCCTTATTATTATTGGTGGTAGCAGTAGCGGTTTGTGTTATACCTCAGTTACTGAACTGTTCTTATCTCAACCTGTGGGAGTTGCATTCTTTCAATTCTCCTCCCCATCCCTCCAGGAGCTGGGGAGAAGAAAGAGGGGGGGAGTGAATGAGCAAACTGCGTGGCTGAGGGGCTTAAACCATGACATATGGATCCATTGCTTTTATTTGGTATGAAACCTATAAAGGTATCACTTGTGAGAACCATGTCCAGAACAGCTTACTAAGCATTTTTTCTCTAGCTAGCCTGTCATTTCAAAGTGTTTCAAAAGTTCCTGCTTCCTGGGTACATGTAGCTCTTCAGATTCTCATTTAATGCCTGAATTACAAAAATGAGGATCTGTCTCTGCCTTGCTTTGATCTCACCACACTGGTTGCCAACAGAGCAGTCACTCACAGCTGAAATGCAGTGAGATCCTTGCTCTGCCTAAATGTTGGCCACAGAATTAGTCCCCAGACCTCCATCTCTATCAGCCGGCGTGTGAAGGAGCCCTGCTATGGCCATCTGGTTCTGGATGGAGCCTTGTGTCGGTTTGCATTTCACCTTCTCCTGTGGTTCCTATGAGCAATGGCTTTTCCAGCACCTTGGCTCTCACTGTTATTTCTGTTCAAGTGTTTATGGTCTCTAATCAGCACCTAACTTGCCTGTACTGGAGTTTGTCCCATTCCTATGGTGGGTTTTTCATTCAGGCTTCTCCTGGCCTGCTTTCAATCACTGGGGTCACATGCCTTCAGAGGGAGATGAAAAGCAGATTTTATTAAACAGACATAAACCACAGCAAAGCTGCACTGGCTTTTGATAATCTCAGTTCTATGAACCACAGCGTTTATTATCAAGGGTTTCATATTGATTTTCCATAGCCTCTGGAGAAGATTTCCTTACAAGGGGAGGAAAGTGAAGTCCCACACTTGAGGTGGCACCCACTCCAGCCGGGACTGGTGGGACCTTTGCCTCCCTTGGCTTTATGTTCCCCATCTGCCGAGATCTCCTCCGTGCCTTGGGAGAGGTGTCTGTACTGACTCTGGTTTTGACTCTGAGGCTCTCGCACATGACATGGGCCCTAATGCCAGATGATACCTTGAAATGCTGTAATGTCCATGGATGTCCTCCAGAAATGCGGGTGCTGCTGCCCTCATGGTGGTTGTCTTCCTCCCGTTAGCATGTTTCCTCCCTCCTCCCCTCAGCCACCACACCTGGCCTTGTCTAACAAGGACTATCTCTGACAAGAAATTAAACTGGAGCACGTACACCAGCACCTTCTTGTTCACCAGGAAGCAACATTCACTCCCTCACCTCCTGCCATGACAGGTAGCTGGATGGCTGCAGAACTCCTTGTCACTGCCTGGGCAAACATAGGTTGTTACGATGTGCACGCAAAGCTTGTGAGCATGCAGATAATGCTTTGGGATACAGAAACACCTGCTGGCCCCTGGGATTCAGACTGGGAGAACACGGAGACATAGAGGACCAGAAATACTCTGTGATGCTCTGTACTGGCTGAGCCTCCTGTGCTGCAGGGCCCTGGGCCTCTCCACCTCCTCCTGCAAGGCCTGGCAGCTAGGAAATGGCTGGAAACAAGGGGCTTGGTGACTACGTGGTCTTGCAGGTGTGTTAAAGTTTCCCTGGTGAAAGCAAGACTCATCTGTGCAATAAAACAGTTGGGGTGTGATAAAAGAAGAGGCGTTGTATTAAGAGCTGCAAAGCGGAAAGGTTGGTTTGCCTGCCCCAAAACTCCCACCAGCGGTATGGTACCTGCATTTGGTGGTGGTGGTGAGGCAAAACAGGGCTGCCAAAGATTTGCAGCATGAGGAAATGCATTTTTCCATGGGAAATTTAACAGGAAGAGCTCCTGAGGGTGACCCCGTCACAGCCCCACAACAGCTTGGCTTTCACAGGGAGAGGCATTTTGTGTCCCCAGCCTCAGCTACATCATGCCGATTGGATTGTCTTTGTGGGAGCCATACACCCATCACCTTCCAGTGGCTAAAAATCCCCCCATCCTCCTCGCTGTGTGGCATTCCCCACTCTAATGTGAGGCTTTATATCCAGGTGCTCCCCAAAACGCGGTTGGGCAGAGGGTGCCGGTGTGGAAAGCGAGAGTGGGTTTGCTGGGTGTTGCTGACTGCTACCGACATTTCCTCCAGCGAAATATGGGGGCAGCCACTAAAAACAAATCCCGCTCTCAGTTTCCCCGCTGAAATCAAGGGTGTTTCAGCTAGTTCGTAACGGGACCTATAGCTGCCGGCATCGGCTCTGAATAATTTCACCCTAACCATGGGTGAAGGTGTGTGATAGTCCGAGGTTTGAGATCATGAGAGTTTGCCCAAGGGTTTCTCTCAGTTTTGCTTTGAGGTAAGCCAGCAACTCAAAGTGAAACCTGGCTGAAACCAGGATGGTTACTTGCTTTCAAATGTTACCCTATGCAGAAATGCTTGAAGCATGCGCATGAGGGGCCTCCATTCGCAAAGAGGCTGAGGCCTGCACTGAGGCATGGGTGAAAGCATCAAACAAAAGAGAATGAGGAAGCTCTGAAGAAAGATAAACAACAGCCTGATTATAGGTATCTTCCTCAGGCAAGTTTAACACCTCTTTTGACTGAATGCCTTTAATTCATACACTATCAGAAGCAAAGATTTTGGTGCAGCGGCTCCTGTAAAGCCTGAGTATGGCTGAGACCTCATTTCTGTCCTCTTCTTGCTGCTGGGTGGAGGTAAGGAAATGTGAACATGTGTTTGCTGGAGGTGCCAGTGTGGGAGATGCCTGGCAGTGAAGCCTTTGGAAGAAATGAGTTTTCAAGAGCTGTGGCAGGGAAGATTTTGCATAGGACACTGTGGAAGGTGTCCTTCAAAAGCTGCCTCGAATTTCGGAAGCTCCAAAACAAAAGCGCCTTTCCATCTGAATGATTATAAGTTCTCTGATCAAGAAAATAGAATCACGGAATCACAGAATGGTTTGGGTTGGAAAGGACCTGAAAAATCCTCCAGTTCCAACCCCTTACCATAGGCAGGGACACCTTCCCCTAAACCAGGTTGCTCAGAGCCCCATCCAACCTGGCCTTGAACACTGCCAGGGATGGGGCAGCCACAGCTTCTCTGGGTGACCTGTGCCTGTGTCTCACCACCCTCATAGGGAAGAATTTCTTCCTCATGTCTAATCCAAATCTCCTGTCTTTCAGTTTAAAGCCATTCCCGCTTGTCCTGTCACCACTTGCTTTTATATAAAGCTGCTCTCTAACTTTCTTGTAGGGCCCCTTAACGTACTGGAAAGCTGCTCAATTTATTTTTCAACTTACAACTTATTAATCCTAGCACATTATTAATTATGTATTAATTAAATATTGTTGGATTTTATTGAATTACTATATTAATGACTACTAGTAGTATTTCAAATATAGCAAAGTGGCTCAAGAAGTCCTAACTCTCAAACAGTGGATTTTTTCCCCTTTCCTTTTCCTACGAATCAGCCACTTTAGCTCCGTTCACGTCAACAAACCTTTCCCGCAGCGTTTGCAGAAGCTGGATGTAGGGCTTTGCTCCTTCAAGCGCACGCTTGAAACCCCGCGCTCCCGGAGGCGCTCCCGGAGGCGCGCCCGGCGCTCCCCGCCCTCACCGCCGGCAGGACCGCTGCCCGTACCTCGTTGAAACGGTGACCCCTAGCGGCACCGGGGGGGAAGCGGCTGTCCCCGCCCGTCTGCTCCATCTCCAGCAGCCCTTCGCCTCTGCGAGGTAAGAAGAAGGGTGTTGAAGTGAGAGGGACCCCTATTACAGCCACGAGTTATTTGTGGTAGGTGTTCTGTGCGTGTATTTCCCTCTATCTTTCCTGTTTTAACATCTAATTGTCTCAGTAAGTGGCAATTAATGCAGTGCTTAATCACGGTTAGTGAGTAATCGGAAAGCGATGTCTCTCACGTGCATGGGAAGGTAAGAGGTAAGTCTGCTTCTTAGTGATGGTGGGGAGTAGCAGACTTCATCTCTAGGTATCCTAAAATGAGGATTAGGATCTCTTTTTTTCTGCCACTCCGTGTTCCTAATTTCTTGCTGTAAATCAACAGTTCTTTGGTGTCCATGAGTACATCGAGAATGTGGCTCTCTCACACCAGACCAGACCCCGGGGCGAAACCAAGTCCCTTGGCTGACATGGGCTGATGTACTCAGCCTCATCAGCCCACCTACTGTCTGGGCACCCTGGGGAGCCAGCACTGGTGTGCACCAACCGCACATGCCCCTAGCACGTCCTGCTCGCTTCAGCAATCCCTGTCATCCACTTCAGAAACCCCTGTCATCCCAGAACCAATGGCTGCTGTGTGGAGAAGTGCCGGTGCATGGCCTTCACCGTGCTTGATCTACGGCAAGCACGGCCGTGCTGACTTGTTTCAGGTGGTGTGGGATGGCTTTTCCCTGCCCCCCCTTCCAAAAACTGCTTTTCTTCTCTTAGATGTTTTTTTTCCACTAAGTCCCCATCCCTCCTTGCCTACACAGGGCAAGCTCTGTTATGGGCCTTGAACAAGGCTTTTCAATTGATGTGCAGCAGCAGATCATCCGGAGATGAGTGCAACCACTTCCTCCCTTCACCACCTCTGTGAATCTGCACCAGGACCTGTTGAGAGCTGTTGAGGATGATGAGGGGACTGGAGCGCCCCCCGTATGAAGACAGACTGAGAAAGTTGGGGCTGTTCAGCCTGGAGAAGAGAAGGCTGCGTGGAGACCTCATAGCAGCCTTCCAGTACCTGAAGGGGGCTTATAAGGATGCTGGGGAGGGACTCTTCATCAGGGACTGTAGCAATAGGACAAGGGATAACAGGTTTAAACTTTAACAGAGAAAGTTCAGGTAAGATATAAGGAGGAAGTTCTTTACTGTGAGGGTGGTGAGGCACTGGCACAAGTTGCCCAGAAAAGTGGTAAATGCTTCATCCCTGAAATGCAGTGTTCAAGGCCAGGTTGGACAAAGCCTTGGGTGACATGCTTTAGTGTGAGGCATCCCTGCCCATGGCAGGGGGGCTGGAACTGGATGATCTCAAGGTCCTTTCCAATCCTAACTATTCTATGATTGTATTATACTATGATTCTATGAAACAAAAACCATGTAAGCATTGAAATTCAGAATGATTTGGGGTGCAGGAGCCTGACCCAGCAGCATGAAGCCAGCGGGTGAACACCCACTTATGCTGATGGATCCGGCTTTGGGTGTGGCTGCTGAAAGTTTGCCGGGTCACCCATGTGTACAGAGCCTAGAAGTGAGACAAAGCTCTGAGCGGTGACATGTGGCGAGGTGATGGGAGCTGGGTGTTGGGAAGCAGTGGGAGGCTCCCGGTGTGAGCCCCGCGTGCCTTTCGAACGTAGTGGGACCGGCTGCCCTGGGCATTCCATTGGCAGCGGTTGTGACCAGACCTTTTGTTCCCTGTTAAGAGAAAGAAGTTTCTGAAGGCAGAAACTGCTTTTTCATAACAAAAGGCATTCGGTCTGCCAGCAACAGACAGGCTATTAATTTGTGAACCAAGTGTGGGTGGAGAGATGGTATGTATCCTTATCTACACCTTCTGGAGAGTATTGAAGTCTAGCTATTGAAACTACACTGTTCATTTCTAGTAAAGACTAATTTTACTGTTCTCAGGAGCTGGTGCATAAATCAGATTAGGACAACGACTCTATTGTCCCCCACTACTTGAATGCAGTTTTAAAAAAGACTAAAATTAATAGTAAGACCACAGCAAACATGTTGTGAAATGATGTGTTTAGTAATTGATGGTCAAGGCCAACTGAAGTAGTCAGATGACTACAGCTCTGGAGAGATGGGAAATTACTGGCCTCTCTCAAATTTCCCTCAGCTCTTGGGAAGAAATACCCTTTGTTTCTTACCCATTTAGAAATATCCTTCCTTATTACTATTTTCTATCAGCCAAGTTTTAAGTCATCCTGACACAGCTCCTTTGCTACCAGAGAGGTCAGATCCTCTCTTAAGCAGGGTCGTTCATGCGAATATATGGAGACGGTGATTAAAGACACATTTAGCAAGAGAGTGAAGCTCCTGCTCACTCGAGTCCATGGTAGGTGAAGCAATACCCACATGCACTCTATCTGATGGCACTAAAGAATCAGCAGCCTGCTGTAACACCTGTGTAAGGCAGGAGACCTGGTCCTGCCTTTGAAAATGATTTCAAAGTAATCAGGATTTTAGCCAACTTTGAGGTCAGGCTTTGATCTGGGACTGTGAAGAACAAAACATTTCCCTCTGACTGCACGTTTCGAGATTACACATTTTAGCAGCTCCAAACTGCATGGGGTTGCTGCAGACAATTAGCACTGGCAAAGAGCCAAACCGAGAAAAATAACCAGAAACTCACCCCCACACGGCGCTGAGCTGCATGGTGTTTTGTCGCAAGCAAAATACTTGCTGAATAACAAATGCTTTATTTTAACGGCCTCTGCAGTTTTCCAGCATGGCTCACAGGCAAGGTCCTGCTTGAAGGTTCCTGGCTCTGTGATGCTAAACACTACCACTGCAGTTTGTAAAGAAAGTCATCTGGACCACCTCATTCCCTGCCTCTGATTCCTGCCCGTGAGCTGCAAATCATCCCTCCGTGCCTCATGGCAGAGGTAAATCTGTGCCGGTGCTAGTGTGGTAAGCAGTGGGTAGGTTTGGCTTCAGACAGAGGGGAATTTTCCCTGCTTCTGCATTGGAAGTGCTGGTGCTTCCCCCTGTCCAAAGCCCCAAAGCAGGGGCTTGGAGCAAGCCATGGCCAGCACTCTCACTTGGGGTGTTAAAAGCTGATTTTAGTTCCCTCCCTGCTGAGTGTTGGCTTGCTTAAGCTGTGACTCATGGCTTTTTGGGCTGAATATGATGCCGAGCAGGCTCTATTTTAATGGGTATGGAGGGGATTTGTGTTTTGGAAATGTCTTCCCTCACACTAACATCTGACTCTGCTTTTTCCAGAAAGGGCTTAATTTTGCAGTCAGTTCTCTGTTTCTACCATGAATAGAAGAAACTTCCCCCAGGATGCAAAAGCTTGTACCATTTTTGTCTAGTTTTTATGGCATGCTCAGAAGTCTCTGCACTCACAATTACGCCATCAGACCAAACTCTTCATAATCACAAATCATTTAAAGCATTAAGCATCAAACGTAAGCTACATTAGAGCACAGCGACTCAAGTGCTTTCAATAAGCATTAGCAGCTAAAATGTTGCCGTTTCTGTGAATACATTAAAAGTGAGTGAAACCCCAGGAAGTAGAATTTCCACTATGAAGAAATAATGTGGTAACTATATTCCCGGGTGGTATAAGGGAGGAGGCCAATTGCAGCTTGGACTCAGGAGACGAGTGGAGAAGCAAAGGCATGTAATAAACTCATTAATACAACATGTAGCAAACAAACACTGAAAAATATGGGCATTTAAGATGGTAAGGCTTAAACTGACAGTGGGAAGATTTAGATTAGATTATAGGAAGATGTTCTGTAGATTAGATAATAAGAAGAAGTTCTGTACTGTGAGGCACAGGCACAGGTAGCCCAGAGAAGCTGTGGCTGCCCCATCCTTTGCAGTGTTCAAAGCCAGGTTGGACGGGGCTTGGAGCACCCTGGTCTGGTGGAAGGTGTTCCTGCCTGTGGCATGGGGGGTTGGAACTGGATGATCTTTAAGGTCCCTTCCAACTCAAACCGTTCTGTGATTCTGTGTTTCAAGATGCATCTTTCTGATCTTACAAGTAAGCCCTAAAAGGTAAAATTTGACAACTGCAAAATAAATCCTTCAGTGTAATACAGACATTTAAAGCATCACCAAAATTCAGTCTGTTTAAATGTTTGGGGTTTAAGTCAATCTGGTTCAAGAAGCACATTTTCTTATGTAGGCACATAGAGCCGCAATACAGCAAAGAGAGAAGGAGCAGAAGTTGTGGAGGATTCGGTGAAGCCTATCCTCCGCCGCAAGCCAACTTCACGGGAAAAGCTTGGCCGGAGAAGGGAGCTGCAGAGGAACACAGGGCTTGGCCCTGCATGGGATCTGCACAGGGGTTTGGTACTATTTTGCTGGGGAATGATGCCAAGACTCTCACCAGAATTGCACCATGGGACAGGATGGTGCAAAAACAGTCCCTTCCCTGCTCTGAAACACTTCCAGCCTTTTTGTGGGTATTATTACCTAATAGCAAATTTCCTTGCAGCCTCAAACAAAATATAATGTACATGAACATGCTCCTTCATGGGAAAACCGCAAAGCAGAACAGAGTATTCACCCTGAGTCATTGCTCTCTATTTATCATTCATTCCCAGAAGTGCCTGGTCTCTATTCCCAGTTTTCTAGCTCCTGGTAAAATCCTCTGGTACTCTGTTACATGGAGATATGTGTAGACACACATAAACATACACATGCATTTCCTATCCTGGGCTCTCAGTTCTGTTTTTAAATAGCAAATTCCCTTAGGTCTGCAATACGCACAGCTGTCCTACCTCTATCCCGTGGGATGCCCTGCTGCACTGCCAAGAGAGCCCCTGGTGTCCTGAGCAGGGGCTGAGCCTGGGCTGGCTGTAGAGTGGGAGCAGGCACCATGTGGGAGCAGTGAGGAAGGCTGGGCTGGCAGTACTCACTGCAGTTACACAAGCCACAATGCTTTCTCTTGTGCAACATCTTTTGGGTCAGAAGGGTAGGGTTTGGGTTTGGGGCTGTTTTTCCCAAAAGACTGATTTGGGGTGAGCGCTGCTGGAAAATTCCACCTAAAAATTATGTGAAAAAGCAATGCTGAGGTTTTGCAGAGAGGTGCTGTCCTCCTAAGGGAGACAACCATTATAGAGCGATGTGTTTACAAGGATGTGGCCATCAGCTTTTTACTCGCTGCATGAAATTCTTGCATTCTCTGGCCAAGCTGCAGCAAATAGAAGTGCTGGAGTTTGCCCTCAGTTCCCAGAGGGTCTCATCCATATGCTGATGCACAACACTTGGACCAGGTGGAGTCCCTGGGATGACCCAGCACTGGCTGGACCCACAGAGGAAGTGAGATGCTGGCAGCCTGCAATCAGTCGAACACATCCCCTGGCAGGAACTGACATGTGATCACACCTCTGCTTTCCCTTGCTGTCTAGCGAGCAGCTGTGAAGCAACCACAGTGGTGCTACTTGTCTCCCCAGAAAGAGAGTGATGGTCACAGCAAGGCACAGGGGTCTATGCCGTGGCCATGGCAATGGCTGCCACCAGCGAGCATCACAGCTCTCTGAAGTGCCACATCTTCCTTCTCCTGCCTGCTCCCCTAAGCAGCATAAAAAGAAGAGGGGAGTAACAGAAGCAACATCAAAAAGGCACACTAAAGTTGTGTGATTAGGAAGATTGTGAAGATTAGGAGAAGCCAGCTTCAGGACTGTAGCAAATCAGCCCAGGTCTTGTACACACACACACACCACATGCAGGGCTGTGCCACAGCCTTTGTCTGGGTGATCGCTCACTGCTTGCTCCTCAAGACTGTGCTGCACTCAGTGCTACGTGAGCAACACTCTGCAGGTGAATCACTGTTGTGGTGTGAACGGATTCCTCTCTTTGCTCTGCCCACACCATTTCTAGTTAGCGATTGCTACAAAACCTAGAGCTCCCTCTGGCCACTACTGGTAGGGGTGGCTTGTAGTAAGGAAGGTTTCTCAGTAAGAAAGAGTTTTATTCCATAGCAAGCTGGACCTACCTTCTTCCAAAAGACTCTGCAGGATCCATGGCCAGGGAGGTGGAAATGCACAGCTTGGGGCTGGTGCTACAGTCAGCTACGGCCATACTTCGAGGAACCAACAATGAACTTCTCAAGAAAACAAATCAGGTGCCAAGGTCTCCAGCTGTTCACTGTTCACCATGGGCTCTCTGAGGTGTCCTTTCCCACAGTGAAGCAGAGAGTACTTCACTTGTGCACGAGTGCTGGGTAGATAAATCATCAGAGGATGCTAAGCATTGAGGTGGGTTGACAACTGGATGAATAGCTGTGCCCAGAGGGTGGTGGTCAGCAGCACAAAGCCTAGACCAGTGACTAGCATTGTACCCCAGGGGTTAATACAGGGTCCAGTCCTGTTCTACATCTTCATTAATGAACTGAATTACGGGGCAGAGTGCACCCTCAGCAAGTTTGCTGATGACTCCCAACTGTGAGGAGTGACTGGTATGCCAGATGGTCATGCTGCCATCCAGAGGGACCTTGACAGGCTGGAGAAAGGGCTATGAAGATGATGAAAGGACTGGAGCATCCCTCCTATGAGGAGAGGCTGAGAGAGCTGGGACTGTTCAGTCTGGAGAAGGCTCAGGTAGATCTCATCAATGTACATGAATACCTAAAGAGAGGGTGTAGAGAGGACACAGCCAGGCCCTGCTCAGTGGTGCGCAGTGACAGGCCAAGAGGCAATGGGCACAACCTGAAACACAGGAGGTTCCCTCTAAACATCAGGAAACACATTTTCATTGTGAGGGTGACCGAGCACTGGTACAGTGAGGCTGCCCAGAGAGATTGTGGAGAGAGGTGGTAGAGTCTCCATTCTCAGAGATATTCACATGGTCCTAGACAACCAGCTCTGGGTGTCCCTGCTCAAGCAGGGGTTTGGACCAGATGACCTCCAGAGGTCGCTTCCAACCTCAACCATGGTGTGTATCTGTGAGGCATTGGTGCGCTGTGCTAAGAGCCGCATGGAAATGCTCATAGATCCTAGGATCATAGAACGGTTAGTTATGGAAAGGACCTTAAGATGACCTTCTTCCAACCCCCTGCCATGGGCAGGGACATCTCACACTAGACTGTGTTGCCCAAGACTCCGTCCAACCTGTCCTTGAACACCGCCAGGGATGGAGCACTCACACCATCCTTGGGCAACCTGTGCCAGTGCCTCACCATCCTCACAATAAAGAACAACTTCTTTATATCTAACCCAAACTTCCACTTTTTAAGTTTAAACCCATTATGCCTTGTCCTATCACAACAGCCTCTGATGAAGAGTCCCTCTCCTGCATCCCTGTAGGCCCCCAGATACTGGGAGGCTGCTACGATGAGTATGCTGATTTTTCCACTTGTCATAGGATTTACCTGGTACATATCAAACATGGTCAAAACCTGGTCACAACACACCCTTAACAATGAATACAAAGAATAAACGGAAATGGAGGATAAAAAGACGAACAACTCACCAAGTTAGAAGATGTCCTACCAAAAGAAGTTGTTGTATAGGATCGTGGAGGTCCAGACTGAATGAAGATGAATTTTTTGGCACTTTCTCTATCATGAACACTCATTTCTGCATCTTGTGACCATCTTCTACACTGGTTGCTTTTGTCTGTGTCATAACTGCATGTTTCAAATGTCTGTGTGTGCATATGTGGCCCTGACATAAGAAAAAACCCAGATAAAAATAGGACCTCGGTTCTCCAGCCTTGCCTTATGATTGTGTTTTTTTAACAAGCATTTAAACATTGTTTTTAACCACAGAAATCAGATACCAAGAAAACTTTCATCTAATTCCTGCAAAATCAAAATGGAGCTTCTAAGTCACGGCACAGCGTGGGAGCAAGGGCCTTTCATGTTTGCTGGAGGAAGTTATTTCATAATGTGAATTTCATTGGTATTTCTCTTACCAATTTGCCCAGACCTACATGAGTAAGAGTTGCCCCTGTTGGCCCACCTACTCCCTCCCCATAGACAGGCTCAGTGAAGCCATAGGCATGTGGAAATCATGGTGGTTTGAGGCCCACATACAAGGCTTCGTGCCCACATTTTGGGAATGAAGGTGAGGAGAAGGAAGCACAGTCCTGGAGCAGCCACACTGTGTTCTACCACCCAAGACACTGGAGTGAGCCATGACACTCCTCTGTGTTGTGGTTGCTGCAACGTCATTTCCAGGAGCTGGTGTTGCACAGGCAGAGTAAAACAGGTCAAGTCAGGCAGAAGTAGGTTTCATCTGCTTCATTACCCAGTGTTCCCCACTTAGATTTAGGACCAGGCTAGGTTTCAAGCATACCAAAACCCCAGTAATTATTGTCTTGGGATTTTTGTCACAAACTGGCAGGAATCTCAGTGCACATTATGCTTTCTCTACAGTTTCCATCACTCTGAGTTGAACGTTGTGCTCCCCACACAGCTGCTGTTATTGGATGGACAGGCGGACGTTAAAATCAGACGTTCTCCCAATTTCTGCTCTACCACCAGGTGACTAATGGTGGCCTGAGATCCTGGGGCTGAGCTGTGGAAAATCCCTGCCTCTTGCATTGAAACCAACAGCACCTGCACTGGAGATTTTTGTGTCTAAACCCAAAGCTTCCTGAAAATGTTTTGCACTAGAATAAAGAAAAGGTAACAGTAATCAACGGGGAAAGGAAAGAGGGAGAGATGATGATACAATGGAAAGAGGAGGCACAAACTTCCTGCCGTCTCTCTGTGAAGGGGCTGTTACCTCATCTGTTATGCTGTCTTGCCTTCAGAAAGTCCAGCTCCAAATCATCTCTCAACTCTGGGAAACCCCACCAGGTTGTAAACAACAGCCTCAGCACCCCAAGTGTGGCTCTGCACCTGAAGACGAAGCTCTGGAACAAGCCCGGTGATGGCTCTCCCAGCACATGCGAGGACAAACACCTGCCTGAGGTGCTCTCAAGCTTTCCCACTGCCATAGCTGGGCTCGCAGCTAATGGCCTGAAGGACCTGACCCCAGAGGAGCTTTGGGCTGACTTTTCTTCTGGGCTGGGAGGAAACATCCATGCAAAGGCCTCCAGGAGGGAGAGGGGGCTGCAGGGAGACTCCATGGGATGGCAAAGAGTGATGTCCTTTGTGAGGATGTGAGAGAGAGCCCTGGTGATTCAGAGGTGCACATCTATCCCGAAACACGAAACACCTAGCTCTGGGAACAGCAGCACTGACCCCCAGCAAGCAGTGAGGGGCAGCGGCTTGGCAGGGACCTGGCTGGGGCTGTGTTGTGGTTAATGGCCATGATGCACAAGCCAGGGAAGACACGCTCCATACCCAGTGTTGCACAGGACTCCCCTGGGAGGTGTCCCCAGTGTCCTGACTAGGACCCTAGCAGCAGGGACACCCCAGGACAGCAGCTTCCATTTGTCCAGGGACAGGTACCCATGCTGCAGGACCCTTGCTCGATCCTCGTCAGGCCCAAGGAAAAGAGGCTTCGTGCAAACACGGACACAGCAAAAGAAAACCTGGACCAAGCTTTGAAGTTGAACCTCACTTCCCAAATCCCACACCAGGTTTCATCCAACCTCTGCTTTCAGTAAAGTGCAGCAGCTCTTAAATGAGATGGCTGCAAACTGGGGTGGACAGAGCTTCTCGGTGCTGCCAGGGGTGGGGAGTCCCCTTCCAACTACCTTGGTGTTGCAAAGGCAGGGAATGGGTTCTCCCTGCTCCATTCTCCCATCCGAAAGGGCTCATTACCCTTGGTGCAGTGCAGCATCGCTGGGCTTGGTGGGGCTGCCTGTGCACAGGGGTGGAGCTGGGTTGCACTCCTGTAGCACAGCACCTGCTGCATGCAGGGCAGGAGCATGTTTTGCACAAAAGAAGAACCCACTTCCTTTCCTCTGTGTTGCAGAAAGAAAAATAAAACCAGGCAGACAGCATTGTTTTCCCTCCTCCTTATTCCCAAGTCCCTGTCTCCCGGACCTTTGGGCTTCACTGCTGTTTTCAAGTCTGATGATGCCACACGGGGCATCTCCCTTCTCTGGCTCCCCATGATCCACTCTGCACTTGCCTTCCTATGAAGGACCTCACCCTCTGCTCAGGGGCTGAGCTCCCCCCCAGGCCTCCCCTCAATCCAGCCCTGCTTTGACACAGTGATGCCTTCCTGCTGGGAAGTGCAGAGCCCCAGGGACAGGAGGGGTTGTACAAGGGGACAGGAGGGATTGTACAAGGGGACAGGAGGGATTGTACAAGGGGGTGTTTGGCTGAATGGAGAAAGTCCCAAGTGTGAATTTGCATCGCAAAACGCCCCATCCATCATTATTGTCCCCGAGCGCTGGTGATGGTGAGCACCCGGAGTCATTGCAGCACCTGCCTGGAAGGTGGTGGCATTTTGCCTGGGTTTATTGCAGATGTATTTCCTTGACAGAGTTAATCTCTAGAGATAAAAGTCTCATGTGAGAGAGCATAATGAGGGTGGATAGGAGCAAAGCATCCCAAAGCACGGGCAAAAAGTCAGCTCTTCCATCATCAGTGCCACAGTGACCCCTGACTTCAGGCTGACGGATACTTATTTCAGCCGCAGCTGTATTCCATGCAGTGCATTAGGTAGATGACAGGAGAGTTCTGGATCCACTCACCAGTGCAGGCTCAGGATTTCTGCAGGGACAACACTTCTCTAATGTTGTATCCATCAGGAATTTCCATCATCATGATGAAACAGCTCAAGAACCTTTGAGCCCCACACAAGTTTGATTAACTTAACTCCTGACAGATGTGCATGTAGTAAATCCCCATCTTACTAAGGAGTATTACAAATCATTTATTCAGCAATTAGTCTCTCATTAGCAAACTTCTTCCTTCGTGAGATATAAAACCCCTGAGCAACAAAAGCGTCTCCAACAGATGGCTGTTAGCAAATTTTCACTATTACTTTTGCTAGGTGCCTTCAACTTGTAATAATTCATGGCAATATCAGTCACTGTGTAATTTCTACATGAATGACTCACAGTACATGAGTACACAGATTAGTATGGAGTTTAATGCCACTATATTGTAAAACATTATGAATATTATTCAATTAAAGAATTGATTGAGCTTTGCATTTCCTTCTAAGCTTCTAGCTCAGAAGGAAATGTAAGTTTAGCTTTCATGGAGTCTTAACCTTGACACGTCTTGGCCTCAGGATTTTTCAGTAGTGCCCCGAATGTCCCATGATGGGAATTTCCTACTTTATTATGAGTTTTGGGGAGAGGAACAAAAATGAAACGATGATCACCACCACCACCAAAAAAAACCCTAAACCCACTAAAAAGTGCATAAAATCCTCTTGGGATATGAAAGTCCCAGTGGTCTCCATTAAATAGCCACTATGGGGAAGGCCATTCTGGCAGCCACGAGGCAGGCTGTGCTTCTGCAAACATTTTGGGAAGTGCTGTCTGAGGGAAAAGTCTCTCTCCCCCATGAGAAGATGTACTGGTTGCCTGCATCAGTCTCCAGCAGCACCTGCACATAGGGCTGTGGGGTCAATCAGAGCTCTCCAGTGCCCGGCATCCCGCAGGGACAGAGCAGGCTCTGTCCCCCTGAGAGCTCCAACTAAGACAAAAGGCTTTGCCCTACACTGATGACACAACAGATCATCCTAATAATGAAAATATACAGTCAGGGTGGTGAGGCACTGGCACACGTTTCCAGGACAAGATACAGCTGCCCCGTCCCTGGTTGTTTTCATGGGCCAGGATGGAATGGGCTTTGAGCAACCCACCTAGTGGAAGGTGTCGCTGCCCATGGCAGGGGGTTGGAACTGGGTGATCTTTATGGTCCCTTCCAATCCAAACCATTCTGTGAGTCTACTGGTTTTCCACTCAGGGCAAATTGTCTCATTCCACCCAGGTTAGCCTCAAGGAGCTGTGCCTGGTGGTCTCTCTGTGTGTGTATGAAAGGTGAATCTGGGTTTTGCCGCAGCCTGGGGAGCCATGCCACACACCGGCCACAGGCACAACAGGCGCCATAGGAGATTCGGACTGACTTTTTTAGGTACCGTGGTCTGATGGTGCTGCCCTGGCCATGTGTATGTGTCCAGGGTTGAACCCTGTGGATGGCATGTGAGCCAGAGCTGGGCTGGTTTCATTGGACAGTCGCATTTTGCATCCTTGTAGAAATTTTCAGAGTAAAACCCAAAGTCAGCTCAGATGTCAGGAGCGATTGCTGCTCAGGTACAGTCATTTATCTTCTCCAGCTCAGCTACTACTGAGAATAACCCCCACTGCAGCAAAATGCCTCTCACACACTGAAAAGAAAAACCTCAAACCCAGAAAGAGCGCACATTTTTACTAACCCAAAGAGAGAGAGAAAAAGAAAAAAACAACAAAAAAACCCAGACCTCACGGTGCTTTTATAATGCGAGCGAATCCCAGGAGGCGCTCACAACGCAGCCGGGTGCGGGCAGGGAGGGAGGCGCCGCGCCTGCTGCCCCCCAGCACCGGCCGGGAGGAAGAGGAGGAGGAATAGAGCAGGAGGAATAGAGGAGAAGGAGGGGAAGAAGGAGGAGGCGCCTCCGCTCCCAGGTTGGAGCCCTGATTTCTCTTTGGGGCGTGTGCGTGTGAGCACTTCAGCCCCGCCGTCGGGGAGCCGTCCCGTCCCGTCCCGTCCCGTCCCGTCCCGTCCCGTCCCGCTGCTGTTGCTCGCCCGTGGAGCGGAGCCCGGCGGCGGCGGCGGCAGTTCGGCGGCGGGAGGCGCGGTGGTGGCGGCGGCTCCCGGGGCGCCTGTCCCGCTTCTCGGTGAGTGCCGGGGACGCTCTTTCGCCACTCGGGGCCGGCCCCGCAGGAGGCAGGTCTCTGGTCAGTGGCGGCGCCCAGGCCGGGCGCGATCGTGACAGGGAAACGGATTGCCCCTGGGGTAGTCCCGGCCCGAGCGGGAGGTGCAGAGCAGATTCTGACGAGGGTCCCGCGGCGTCCCGAGGAGCTGGGAGAAGTGGGGCGAGGGCGGGCTGGTAACGAGCCCGTTGGCCACCGAGAAGGCAGCGATTCGCTGGTGTAGGCAGTGGGTTAGCACCGGTGCCAGCGCCGGCCGTCCCGCGGGGCGCGGGTGTGTCGCTCCACGGCGCTGCCCGGAGGCGTATAACCCCGTCGGTTGGGGGTGAATCCGTGGGGCTGGGTGCCGGGAGGGGAAGAGTTAAGAGCAGTTGGCGGTGCCGGAGCGCGGCCGGCCAGCTTTGTTTTGGGAAGCTGGCACGCACGTGCGCGCTGAGCCCTCCCCCCGGCTCCCGGCACTAGCCTGTCAGCGGCCCTGCTCCGAGCGCAGCCCCGGATGGGGGGCAGGCTGCGGGCTCCCGTCTCGGTGCGACCGGGCCCGAGCTGCCTGGTGCCGCTGCCCGCGGGCACGGCGGATTCCGAGGAGCGGCGCGAAGAATCGGACCGTGTGGAGGAAGGTCGAGCAAAACTTGCTGCTCTCTTACCCCTCTTCTGCTGCGGTTTGGGCTGCCCTGGGTAGCTCGGTGTCCTTGTCGCACTTCCTTGCCCGTGTCCCAGCGGGGCTCTGCCGGATGAGCCCTGGCAAGGCTCGCTGAAAAGACAAAACACGTTCTTGCCCTGCCTCTCAGGTGACCGCGGTCCAGCAGCAGAGCTGGCAGGAGCTCATCTCTGCTGTGCCTAAGGGCCCGTAAGTCCTTTCGGTGTGCTACTTTAAGCCATGGATGAGTATCTTACGAGTGCTGCGCCAAGACAGTCCTGCTGTCACTCGCGAGAGCCTGGCCAGCTGCGGGCTGGTACCTGTTTTGCTCCGCAAACCCCTCTTTGGGGGTTGTGGCTGAGCCGAGTGAACCGCTGAGATGGAACAGCTTGTAGGTAACCACAGTGCCCCCGAGTTACCCCCTGCACACATCGTTCTTGCACTGCTCAGTCCCTTTGTCTCCTCTGGCTAGCTGGTGTTATAAGTGCTGCTCACCTGGGGGGAAATGGGAGCACCAAGGGGAGCACTGAACACAGCCTCATAAAATTATTATTAATGTCTCCTTTAGGCCTGAAATTCCTCTTGCTAGTCTTCCGTTCTGTTAAATGCTTCGCAAACCAGAGCAAAGGAAGAGACAAGAAGAGTTGAATTTCACTGCCTTGTTTGGAACTGGGTGGAAATCCTGGAGATGGATCTCTTAGGAGTCTATCTTCCAATTGGGTTAGATGCACAGGTAAAGGGACTTGAAGCATTTTTGGTAAATCTGCTTCTAATCTGTATATGTTTGCAAAGAGCACTGAGAGGACAGTGATTTAGGACTTACCTTTTTTTCTCCTCAGCCATCTCTGTCCAGCTTTGTGCTGCAGCAGAGCTCAGGAGTGTTTGCTGTGGCAACTACAGGACTAAGAAGTCCTGCTTTAAATACTGATACCAGCAATGCTTTTTCATTAGTAGTAGGGTGAACTAATGCACTGACAGTGCAGGTAGGCTTCAGGGCAAGAGGGGTAATGAAGTAACTGCATTGCCAGGTTTGGGACATGTCTTAAGTTGAGCTAAGGGAAGAAATGAGAAGTTGAAAGTTGGACCCTTTAGTCAGGAGTTACAGAAAGCTTCACAGAAATGGCTTTGCCAGCTCTCGAGTTTTGCAACCACTGGGGTTTCTTAAAAGTCTGGCTTTGCAGTCTTGTGATTACAAGAGCCCTTCTTCATCAGTAAGTGATATATGGGGAAAAAAGTGAATGGGGCATACTATAAAGTTCAAATATGGAAGCAAAGCAGACCCAAAGAAGCTGTATGACTATGGGGTAATTTGAAGGGCTGGGTTTGCTTTTAAGACAATGTTTTTTGAGTTTCTGTGCGCTGAGGTTGGGGGTTGGCTCCTTCCTTGTGACCAGTTGTTGGGTTGGAGCTGTGGGTGTACTCTCAGACAGGTGTGAACTTTGTCTCTCTGGGCCGGCACTCGATACAAAGTCCTGACCTTCACCACTTGCCTCCTGCCCATGCAAATGGGCAGCACTGAGAGGAAGAGAGCCAGGCAGGTGTGTTAAAAAGAGCTGTATTTTGTTGTTGGAGCAGAAGGCATTCTATCACTGACAACATTCTTGTGTCTTAGCTGTTTCTTCAAATGTCCCTTTATTGCAGGAGCGATGGATCGCCCCAGCTACCTGGAAGAGGACTATTCTAGCCTGGATGGGCTGGACGATGACGTGTTTCACTCTGATGACTTTGGACTTGCAGGTCAGCCTGGTGAGATGACTGCAACTGGCATTTTCACACAGAACCAGTCCTACAGCTGCCTTCTGGGGAGGTTTCAACTATTCCCCCTCACACACTGCTGTGGTCCCGGTATCAGGCATCCTGAGCAGCAGGACAAGGCAACTCAAACACTCAGCCCGTCCTCTTCCAGTCAGGATGTTATGTTGCCTTGTGGAGTCACTGAAGAGCCCCGGAGACTCTTCTATGGTAAGAGCACTCCAGTGTCACCAGCTTTGCAGCAAGGAAACTGTCCTCTGGAACTTCCCCAGTCAAGCAAGGTTTCTTTCATTAGGGCATTTTATTAAAGGACCAAAATTGCTTTGGTCCTACTCCCTCAGGAAAGATAACTTGTGTTTTCTTACCCTCGCTTGTCCACTGCAGGAACCAGGCACTTGCTCGTTGCTTCCGCTGTCTTCCATATTCCTACTCTTGTTCTTTTTTTGGCTTTATTCTGTCATGTTTTATTTTACTGCTAGACGTTTAAGTGCTCACCATACCTTGTATCCTATGATTTGCCTACATTTTTTAACTTCTAGTGGTCTCATCCACATAGGAAGACTCAAAAGTTTTCACTGGAGAGAATGAAATACAAAAATTTACACTTAGCAGGACAGCTTTTAGGCTCTTTACTGGAGTTAAGCTGTTGAACAAGTAGCACAGCCATACAGTATTTTAGTAACTGATGTTACTAGTAAACCATACCACTTGGTGTATCTGGTTCAGTTTTAACTCGGATCAGTCTCACTAAATGCCAGAGAACTGAGAAAAGTCTGGCAGAAAAGATACATGAACCTTTAATGGGAGACAACTTGTGGCAGAGACCTTGTAAAACTGCAGAATTGTCATAAAAAAATTGCCAATTGTCATAATTGTCACTTGGCTGAACTGTAAACAAGCAAATGGAACCAAGTGTACGATCCTGCCAGTCATTTGATTATGGGAAGCAACACAATGCTCTGCTTAACCAATATAAATCTTTACTGCACGCTTACAGCACACAGTCATTGTTTGGCCTGCAGGAATTGGACTTCAGCGTGACTCGAAAATTTAGGATTATGCGCAGCTCTTCCCTCTGTATAGTGTACTGAATAGCAAGGCAATTCTTTGAGCTGGAAGAATGACTCTTCTGATGTCTGTTTTGTAGGGAATGCTGGTTACCGTTTACACATCCCTCCAGCTGACTTTGCGTTGGACCCGCACCTCCAAGAGGAGCCTCAGGAAGGTCAGCGGGAAGCGCGTGCTGAGGTGCAGATTGCACGGAAGTTGCAGTGCATTGCTGACCAGTTCCACCGGCTCCACATACAGAGGGTAGGGTGTCTCTGCAGGGGAAGGGTGGGAGGTAGCTACCCAGGAGCTCTGCTCTAGAAGACTGGCTTCAGGCATCAGCTAAGCAGGCTGTTGTCTAAGGCATCAGACTGACAGCAGTGATGAAATGGCAGGAATATCCTGATGGATTTTGCTTATGCTAGATTGCTGGCTCTTCCTAAAGATTGGCAAGTGGAGGGAAGAGAATGTGTGAGATCGTATTTACTGCCTGGGAAGGTAGCTGTTCCAGCTCTTCCAGTTCATCTGCAAGGTCGCTGAGGCTTTCCCCATGGATCTCCCCCTTGTTTCTCATTACAGCTTTTACTCTTCTCCACTCTCCTCACCACCAGCATCTTCCCTTCTGTGGCCCAAGTGGCCATCTGTGACTTATATCAGCTCCTCACCTTGAAGACGACAACAAGCCTGGAGTCTTTTCTGACATTCCTTGTCGTCTAGGGGTAGTTCTCTGGGAGTGTATTTAGATCATGGTAGACTTGCTAGCAGCTCCTGTGTCAGACAGTCCTAGCTAGTACCTCAGACCTGTGACTAACTTTTTCACAACAAAAGACAGCTGTCATATGCCATCAGGTCTGAAAACCACACTCCAGAATCTTGATTTGTTTTCTTAGGGAAAAAAAAAAAAAGGAAAGCCTGCTCTTCAAAGAAACAAAGTAAAACCAGCATCCCTAAACCCATTGATGCTTCTTCCTTGCCCTCCTTCCCCTGCTGAGTTGGGCTGTAAATCCCAGCTCATGCAGTTTGTCAGAGGTGGCAGAGGTTTGGCAGTAGGCAGCACTATGCCACTTCTATGCAAGGCCAACAAGGAGAATGTGCATCTGTTTGCATATGAAGAAGCTGACACTTGATGACTTTAGAGAGGGACAGAAAGCTTATCTCACCCCAAGTGGGCTGGTGCTCTCTTAACTGTGGGATCCATCAGAATTCTCCTCAAGGTAAGTGGGGATCGCTGTCCTGGTCAGAAAACGTGGCTTGTGGCTGTGCAAAGGTTTGGTCCTTGCTGTGTCATCAGAGAGAGGAGAGAGTTCTGTGACTCTTGTCTCCTAATAGCAGGAGGATTAAAGCAGCTTAACAGGAAGGTTAGCCTGTGGAAATGCAGATGGAACCATGAATGTCATTTCCCAAATTGCAGGAATAACAAGCTACCCCGAGATCTTTAACATACGCTGTGTGGCTGAGTGGGGTTTTCCCCAGTGCTACTTTTCCACCGGGAATAGCTGCAGACTCCCCTCTCCCTCACCAGGTTCTTGCAGGACACGGAAGGTTAACCATCTCGGTGAGGAGCCCTGGCTGAAGTGGTGGAACTGGTTGTAACGTGATCAGTCACCTCGGGGGAGTGCACCTATCTGATCTCTGTGCCTTGGAGACCCATCCAGCAATACGCACCCAGCCCGGCCCCGCTGAAGCCGCCGGGCGCGGCCTCCTCGCCGCCCCGTGGCCCGGTACTTGCTGTCCGCTGCGGGCGCAGGCCAAGGGCCGCAGCCAGGCCCCGGGCCCCG
>JAOEHY010033084.1:0-18521 GCA_025447955.1 Psilopsiagon aurifrons
GTGTAAGGATGGTGAGGCACTGGAATGGGTTGCCCAGGGAAGTTGTGAATGCTCCATCCCTGGCGGTGTTCAAGGCCATGTTGGCCAGAACCTTGGGTGACATGGTTTAGTGTGAGGTTTCCCTGCCCATGGCAGTGGGGTTGAAAATAGATGATCTTAAGGTCCTTTCCAACCCTAACTATGATTTTATATATGTCTCACTGACAGTAATAATGACTGATGTGCATTTGATGTTTTGTTCTTAGTTCTCTGGAACTGAACATGCCTGTTGAATGAGGCTACATAGTCCATTATAGAGAGAGGAAAGGAGGAGAGAAAGAGAGAGGAGAGGGGAGGAAAAAAAAGAAAAGCAGGATGCAGCTGCCTCTGACTAAGATGGACAAAGACATCACTCTGTCATGGTGGCGAATGTTAGATTTTTACGTTGAGAAGGTTTTTAAGGGTCAGCTAACTAGAAAGTAAAGCTGAGATGAGAATGCAGAAAGGAGCTGGAAAGACAGGTGTGACACGTCTGACATAAGGTGACTTTTGGTTAAAGAAACAGGTTGTCCACACTGAGCAGAGAAACTGCACTCGGAGCCTAGGACAACTTGCTGAATAATCTGCCTGAGAGAAAGCAATGAAAAAGATGTCTTAAATCCACTTTTAGCAGTGACACTTCCAACAGCAAGTGTTTTCTGGCTTCAGTGAGCCCGTGCTCAGCTATGTGCAGGCTTTGCTTTCTGCACTCTTGCAGTGGCAGTTCTCAGCCATGAGTGTAAGGCAGTGGGTTGCTACCAACACTTGGAGGAAGAGAGCCTTGGCTTCCTTAACAGCCCTTACCTCTGATAACATGATGTAGCTCATGGCAACCTTTGGCAACAAGCAACACAGAGTTATAGGAGGTCTTTCAAGAGCATCTGCTGCAATCAAAACAGAGAATTAGCTCTGTATTTTAGGGGAGCTTAGAGTGAGGCTGAACTAGTAATCCCAAACATAGCAGTTTATCTGTGTTAAAGGCTGGAAGGGGAAAGTCCTATTTTCTCAGTTTGCAAAGTGTCATTAATAAATCAGAAACTGTGCATTGGAACAAATGATATGATTAAAAAAGTATATTTCATCCAGCAAGTAATTATCACACCCACTGATATTTGTTAGGATAGAATTCAGTGAAAAATTGAATCTGTTTCCACTATAAATTCTGGCTCAATTCCCACAGATTCCAGTCCTAAATCTTTAGCCAAAATTTTCTGAGGCACTGTCTGGCACAGAAAATGAACTCTGATATTTAACGTTAAACTTAATTGCAGTAGGCACTGAGAAACAGGGCAAGAGATGATACCTGTAGCGTTGAAGACAGGATTTGATACCCATTCTTTTCCAGCAACAAAAGATTACTGGATATTAGTAAAACTGCCTTAGATGCAGAACATGCACACAGACACATGCAGTATTGAAAAGCACAAACTGCCTTCTCTCCACTCAAGAAACCAAATATAATAAAAATTAGAAATAAAGTTTCAATTCCCAATGCAAAAAACCTGTGGTGTATGCATGGGCACACAGGAGGAAGTATAGTGTGAGGATTTGGCTAGCAGCTAAGAAGTCAAAACTGATTCTACATGAAATCATCTTTTGGAAGCCTGTCCATCTATTCATCAGGACTCGTCTTGTGCCTGAGCAGTGACGGCAGCTGGGTCAGTCACTGCACCAATGCCCTTCTAAGCAACAGCAGGATACTGCGGGGGGCGTATGCCCCTGTAGGCACTAAGACCTCTGGCATCAGACCTGTATTCTCCAGATGCCTTTCCCTGCTTAGCAACCAGGAAGCTGCACTTTGCTGAAAGTTTTGCCTGGAGGCTCTGTATTCACACAAATGGGAAGTTTGCCATAGGCTATATGAAATAGCATAGGAATGAAGGGAACTGGCAAAGGCAGGTTAACAGCATGGCTCTGAAACAGTCTGGAAGGAAAGTGATGTAAATCCATTTTTGTGTGGGAACTGCTCAAAATTGAAGGCTCAGTCTGCCGTGGCAGTAGTGTGCAGGAAGTGGGAACAGTCAGTGGATGTGTTAAGCAAAGTACCAGCTCCCAACCAGTGTCCAAGCATGGACCACAGCCTCCATCCTGGTTGAACACAGGTACCTGCTTTCAGTTTTCAACTTTCGTCACAACTTCACAAGTGATGTGGAACAAATGTTAACACACTTGTTAGAGAGAAAGGAGCAAAAAGGAATCCAAGTTCTCCAGCAGGTGCAGGGAATCTGTCACAGATCTGTTAGGCAGATTGTAAAGGACTGCTGTGCAGAGGGTGTGTAGGACCTGTATGAATGTAGGTTTGTCTCCCTTTGGTGCTGTTGTCTGTAGCTGCCCACTACCTCCTATCCACAGTTTGATATTCTTGCTGGATTGCCTGCACGATGCTGCAACTGAGAAGTGTCTGTGTAGTTCCTGTCAGATAACAACTAAATGTACCAAATGTACTAACTGTGCAACACATTTCCCTCCCTGAGGTAGATGCTTCCTATATCTCCTAGGATCACCTTGTCAGACTACGCTGCAGAACAGCACCTTCCAATTGCTCCCATCTCTGCACAATACCATAGCTCTTTGCCACTGCACATCTGAGTCCTTCTCATTCTATGGGAAGCATCGCATAATTCTCACACATCAGCATACAACAGCCACCAGAGATCACATTTGTTGAGGGGATTGTTCCTAGGTGGAAAAATCAAAGAGCCATTCTCCAAGGCTTGGGCTTGATCATGCACCATCCCTTCACTAAGCTGGGATGAATATTTCAAAGGAAATATGTCCTCCCTTGGGCATTTTCAGAGATGTCCCATGAACCAGCTGAACCAGAGTAAATTAACAAGGTATTACCATCTTCTTGTTTCTTCCTCTCTGCAGTATAGTATTAAACTGCTTATATATGTATATGTGTGCTCTGAAAGATGCAACATGAACTTTATTACTTAAGGATTGGCTGCTTACTGTTTCAGCTATCACAGCATATTTGTGGGATGGTGTTAAAGTTCATCTGGCCACAAAGAATTTATGCTATATCTTGCCCATCACAGGATAAATACAAAAAGATACTGCTAATACAGCATTTCTCTACTGATGGTAAGCCAAAACTACCAGTCTTGGTTGTTCCAGCTGGCGTGGGATCAGCTGGGTAACAAACACCTAAAATTTACATTAATTTAGGGCATCAGGAAAGGAGGAACAACACCTTATCTTGACATAAGGTGAAAATCACAGTATGTCCGTAAAAAAGGAAAATTGTGAGGTAGCCCTTGGGAAAAAAGGCAGTATTTATTATTCATTTAGGGAACAGCAGGATGAGACTCTCAGATTCATTAAATGTCTGAGTAAACTTCCTAGAGGAGATGCAACTAATATGCTTTCTGGTACATGTTCTAATTTTCCATCACTGGTTAGTTCACTGTGGTAAGCTTATGGTGGTCATGATGTGCTTCATGATCGTGATCAATATCTAATTAGGCAAAATGTTAATTTGTTAATTCCTGAAGCTTTAAGATTCTCCTTCAAGCATCAGCTCTATAAGCTTTACCGTTCTCTGTGACAAATCACTTGTGTTCTTGTTCTTGACCTAACAGAGTTAACTCCTGTCATGACAATGCCATTGGATCAGTTTAACCTCTTCTTTTTCTCTTTGTGTGAAAAGCTAAACTATAGCTGTCATGTAGTCAAAATGTGATGCAGAACATGCTGCCCAGGCTTATTCCCTCTGCTGCAATCCCATCAGGATGTATGGATGGATAGCCTTTCCTGCGTGCTGGTTTACACAAGAATGAATATGATGCTTTTTAAAAAATTTACTTTCTGGTGATCCAGAACTGCTGCAGTTTCCTTCTGCAACATAAGGAAGCTATTGCCATCCCCTTCCCTTTCCTCCTGCAGGGAAATCCATTGCTGGTGGTATAGCAGCACCTAGAGGCCCTGGACAGGAGATGGTAGAATGGCTGCAAGCTCTCTGGGGCATTCTCTGCCCCGAAAAGCCTGAAGTCTAGAGCCCAGGGGGCTAAAAGAAAGTGCTGTCGGGGTCCCACAAAACTCTGGGGTTCAGGGACAGGGTGCCATTTTCCTAGTGTCAGAGGATTTGGGGATGAAACCAGAATGGACCTAGCCTTCCTGCATCTCAGGACCATTCTTGCCTTCTGTGCTCAGACCCACCATGTGTGTCAGACATAACAGACTTACCAGAGCTAATTTCTTGGAGGAATCCTTCTCATCTCTCACTATCCCAGCACGCAGGGAAGGGGAAAAGTCAGCCAGTTTGTATTTAAGATATGCCTCCTTATCTTATTAAACCAGAGGCTGCCTTGTGGCCATACCTGCATACCCAGGCTGCCCATACCCCTCTCCCTACCTGCTTCCCCCAGAGCCTCTGCTATGTTCCCAGCTCCTCTTTCTGCTCTGTTCTCCTATATACCTCTGCCACTGCTCCAAGGCAGCCCCAGGTTCCTGAGGAGCAAGTTACCCTAGAGGAAAACTAAATAGCTCTGCTCCATGGAGGAGATCTATGCATGGTAGAGATCAGCCTTATCACTGAATAATCCCTCTCACTATAGGGCAAGTTTTGCTCAAATAACACTGTGTGTGTGTGTGTCTGTAGATCTTCATATAACACGATTAAAACTTCTGTGGGGTGTTGATCATGTCCTGATCTGATCCTGACTTAATTAAAGAAGGGAGAATCTGTCATCTGTGCTAACATGATTACTTGTTAGAAGCTCCCCCTCGCTGCTCACTGGAGCTCAGCTGGCTGCTTCTTCCAGCCACTTTTCCAGATACCTTTTTCTGAAGTATTCAACAGCTCTTTATGCCCGATATTTTCCTTCCATGAAACTAATTTTGCGTTTAAATTAAATCACTTCCCTGTCTGACCTTAGCAGTTACATAAGCTAAGAAACAAATTTGTCCTCTACAGATTTTTGCCATTGCTGTGGACTTGAACTGGTGTTGCTACTTAAACATTCATGACAAAATATGCATGGTAGAAATAGTGCAACAATTTGGTATAATGCTATATATTGAGGTAACAAAATTTCTTCCAATTAGTCTTGATTTCCTTATTAATATAGTCGTGAAGCTCAGCCTGCCTTTGGTGTCTGTCTTTGAGAGACATTTGGTTTTGCTCTGTGTTTAGGAGGGGAAGCCCTGAGCAAAGAATTGGAATTAAGAGAGGATAATGAGCTCTGAGGAGAGTCAGGTCAGTCCAACCCTTCACAAGGGGCTCGGGCTCATGACTGAGGTTTATGATTGTAGTTAGTTTCTGGCTGAGGGAAGAAGTCTCAAATGTTTGAACAAGGGGATGAGATGGCTGTGTGTTACCTGCTCTCCAAATAGAGCTCTGCTACTTCTCTCTGGGGGAGAAATGGGATAGGGAAATGAGAATCTCTGTCCATTTACTGGGAAAGCTGATGAGTACATTAAGACCTTTCCTGGCTTCTGCTTGTCGCTGCTTGGATCAGTGATGAATTCATCTAATCCTGTGGGTTGAGGCATTCCTGGGTTGTATGGCTCCTGCAGTAAGGGTTATGGCAAAAACTCAGCTGGTGGAAGGACTCTGCATAGGATAGATGGGAAGTATAGCTGTAAACTGATACAAGTTAGATCTGACCAGCTTTTTGTGTGCCAATATGCTTTCCCAACCCTTTCTATTGATCCTAGCATAAATAGAACAACAGAAGGACAGAAACACCCTTTGACATGGGACCTCAGTTCTATGTCACGTCCTACTGGCTTTCCTTTTCATGCAAGACCTTCCCTCTGCAGCTTGGGGCAATGACGTTACACTGGTGTCTAGGAGGTGCAGTTTATTTTCATATTGCATTTGCACAGGACCTTTTACAAATGTGTGCGTTAGAAGACAGTCCTGGAATAAAACAGGCCAACAGACAATAGTGCCATAATCAGAGAGAAAAGAGAATGGAAATAATTTTCACACATGAGACAAGTCTCTCATTGCTGCCCCACCGGAGACACCTTGCTTTTTATGCTTTCCTCTAACCAGTTGCTTTATTTCACCCTGTTTTTCTTTCCTTCATCTCCCATTACCTTCAAGTTGCACAAGCTGTGGTTATACTTTGTACAAAAGCTTTCATGGAACACAGGTATTATGGAAACTTAGTATTTTCAGCGTGCCCTGCCACTATTGAGCTAGCAAGCTAATTCATCATAGCTCTCCTTGGGCCTTGCAAGCTGAAAGGTAGTGCCTTTAGATGTCAGTGCTTATAATGGTGATTGTATTTTCACTTGCAAGTTCATAATGTGCTGGTCACGAATTTCAAACCAGCGGAGAACATTTCTCACTCCTGCAGCTGTTTCTGAATCATTTGCCAGTCTCCCTGGGTACTTTTGGCAGCTTCTCGACACTTCCACAAATGGTTTTTGGCTGCAGAGGGCACTAGGGCAGGCTGATGGTGGGTCAGGGCACTGAGGTATGATTATTGAAGAAGGTGCAATTTGCCTTGTTCTCATTAGATAAGCAGCGACATCATGCAGGTCTACAAACTCCTTGTTCTTTGATCAAAACTGAATATTCCAGCAGGAAGTTGTATGTGGAACCAAGCAGGATAGCAGGACTAGCATAGTAATTAAAGCAAGACAGCAACAAATTTATTGTTAATACATGTATAATGTACATGAAAAATGAATGACTCTGTGCAGGTGGAGTGCTTTGAAAGGAACAGGAATGTACATTTAGGCCTCAGACTGTTTCTTGCTCTCTTACTTGAGCAGCACCACTGGGAGCTCTCTTTCTTGCTCTTGAGAGCAGCATAATGCAGGGAAGGATTTATCATTGCTACCAGCTTTCAAAAGGATACAACCAGCAGGATGAGGCTTTGATTCCCACTCCCTGATTAGTTCCATTGCCTCAAAACCCTGCCCTCTGTGACTGGGTGTCTTTTTCTGGGAGAAGAGAGATGGGGGAGAAGTGAGATGGCTTAATCCCATCTTTCTGTCCAAACAGCTCCACCAAGGCACATTCTGCATTAACCAAGGACTTACTTATCACTGAACCTACAGTGCCACCACCTAGCTGGTATCCTCAAGTGGGCATCTTTGCTACTGCAGCTATTCTTGACCTATTGGGTAAAAAAAAAAAGTCATCTGTGATCTAAGTCTAAAATATGGTCTAGAAGGAGGAGGAAGAGAGCTCCAGTAGCAAAGATGCCTAGATCAAGGTCTATGAAAATCGACAAGAGCAACTAGCCAGCTGCTGTGTGCCAGCATAACTTCACAGAATGTGATTTGCACCAGTTGTGACCTGCTGACCATAGGCCAGAAGTGTACGTGTGCCACAGGGTGTGAGCTGCTGCAAAGAGGGGGCCCTACAGAGCTCCACTCAAAAGGTGCTTCATGGAGTCCATTAACAGCTCAAAGAGCAGATGAGCTGTTCAAATGTTTCTGCAGTAAACAACGAAAGGAGCAAAGCATTTGGAGTGGAGTTTCACAGACACATCCGGGCAGCTGTGGAGCGGGGCAGTGGAAAGCAGTGGAACAGACTCTGCCTGCATACACCAGTTGACATCAATTGTATCTCTGGACTTCTGCATGCTCCTTTAAAACTTCTGTAGGAGATCAGACATAATGTTACTTTAACTCTTTGAAATGCAGTAGAAATACTTGTCTGGAAAACAAGCCAAAAAATCCATGAAGCACATCAGCTTGTTTTCCAGACTGTAGGCAATCTGACTTTTCTTGGCAGTTATTAGGTCTAACAGTGCTCTCTTTATTTTCGGTGAAATGGGCGCAAGTAATACCTGTCTTGCTCGGTGTCATGAATGACTACTGAAGTCAGTGCAGTCAGCATTGGCTGTGACAGCCATTTCCCTCATTGCATTAATTCTGGTGTGCAAGATTTCAGCAAATACAAGAAAACAGACATTGAGAGAGTGTTGTAAAGCCTCTCCTAACTGCAGTAATTCCTTCTTGTCTTTTATTTATAAACTGAATCTATACTAGAACTGTATGTATAGCAATCACTGGTATCTTTGCAAACTCACAAATAAGAATGATGTTGCCTCCATAGAGTGAAAACTTGTATTTCCCATTCTAAAGGTGGAGGTTTGAAGCCAAAACATTGTCTGTGGTCTCCCCTGTTACCTGTGTAAGAGCCAGGAATAAAAGTCACTTGTCCTGTACTCCAGCCCAACCCTGTAACTGTAGGGCTATTCCCTAGTCTCTTATTCCTGCAAGCCAATATTCTATTAACATGACAAATGAACTGATAGGGATGTTTAGCGTTGAATATTTCTAGAGCACAATCATTCCAGCCTCCCTTGGCAGCAGAAACATTACTCTTATGTCAAAGATGGGGAAACCGGGGCACAGTGTTTTGTCCAAGCATGTGGGACTGTTAGGATCAGGGTCCTACATTTGTAGACTGGCTCCAGGTCAGTCTTACAAACTATGTTGCCTGTCAGTGCTAGCTACAGCCAGTGAATTAAATACTAGCTTAGCAGAAGAGGAAAGTTAAGCAGTACTGACAAGGGAGACAAGATACGCTTTTCAATGAGATTTGAAAATTGAGACAGAGAGTTGATTAGGTTCATATTGCTGTGTGATCTACAGATGCTAAACAAACAGCTCTCTGCAGCCACACTGGTGGGAATACTGTCCAGATGGAATTACTCCTTCTGAAATGCAGTAACGCATTACTGCTGCAGCGCTGCTTGGAGGGGGTTATTTGGTCACGGGAGGAAAGAAACAAAGCTTTCTTTCTCTAACTCTCAAAGTCTTAGGGAAACTTGTGCACAGCAACTTAGTATCAAATTTTCCTTGACTATGTTGCAAAGAAAAGAAGCATGGGAGACACAGCGGAAACCAGAAAGTTTATAAACAACCCTGCTACTACCAGTACAATGAACACATCTGTACTGTGAGGACATGTCTATGTTGTGATGAGACAACTTGCAGGAAATACAGCATCTGAGCGTGCCAAGCCCCAAAGTATGATCACTCCTGTCCCTGGCACATGCAATACCTTGGCTGTGGTTCAGCTGTGCAAAGCAAGTGGCTGTGCTGACTTTTCAGGACCTGCGGCTGAATGCTGCTGGAGCAGATCAACTGCACTCAAGATATCCTCTTTTAGGCAACTCTAGGGGATGTCAGATGAAAACAGGGGAGAGTGATCTCAGTCATAGGCTGAGAACTGAAATGTGCTGACAAGTGGTAGAGACACAGTGAGAGAGAGATGAGGTTGTGCAAACACCATACACCAAACTTGCAAGATACAAGACGAAGAGGGAGAATTACGGATGCTGAAACTTTTTGAATACTAGTTTTCCAAGAATGCCTATCTTCACTATGATGCTCCCTCTACAATTGCATTATTAATGCTTAGTCATGTGGAATCTAGTTCCAGTTGACTGACATACTGTATCAAAAGAGACATCACGAATTGGTGTGTCAGTCTGGTGAACTGAAGAGAAAAAAACTTAAAATACCCATTTCTGAAAACTGTCTTAAAAAAAGGAATTAAACCCTACGCAAACAGAAATATCAAACAAGCTGCCCCTGTAAATCATTGCTTACAACTCTATTACCAAAAAAAAAGGGTATGCTGCTGAGACAAGGTGGTAAGGGTCTGGATGAGGTGGAGAGGCTGATTTTATTCCTTGTCCTACTGAAGTCCTGAGGACAATGAAAGACAGCAGCGGCAGCTGCTGCTCTGTACTCTGTACTCACATGTATATGCCTCCCTGTTCTGCTTGACTTAATGAGGCACCTGGAGCCCAGGAGGATCACCTCATGGTAAATCCTCTGCAGTTTGCGTTAGAAAGTATCTTCTGCAGCTCTGTTCCCCTCCACAGACTGCACTGTAGCTCAGTAATGGCTTAGGTGGCAATAAGCAGCATTGCTTGTGGAGGTTTGCCTGGTCCTTTCCAAACTGAAAAAGCAAGTTTTGTTGAAATGGAAGATATTAGGGAATATCTGCAAACATCCCAACTTCTTAGGTTTTGGAAAATCAACAGTTTCCTTGGTTGTGGAAAGGTCTCTCAAAGCACCTGGCCTTTCAGGTGATCTGCTCTGCCTTTAGTATTGTTGTAATCCTGTTTTCCCCATGGCAATTAATCTGCAGAGAGTAGAAGACCTCCTTGTTTTGCCTGCTTGCTGCCAGAGAAGTTCCTGCTGACCAGGGGAGAAGCATGGGCTCCAGGACCCCTGGCAATGGCTCTGCTTGGGGGACATTGGGCGGCTGAGGGGAACTTGAAGGCAGTCAGGTTACCAAGGCTTATGGGAAAATAAGCAGTATTTCTGGATGATTTGGAATAGAGGTGAATTTATAGGGTTCTTCTTCTTCCTCAAAAAGGAGAAGCAGGGAGGAAGGGCTGAGGGGGGAAGGATCAGCATTGATTAAGCTGACAGTTCTGCTAATGTCACTATGGACGCAGCCACTTTCTTTTTCTTTGCCAGCAGCAACTTAAATAACAAGATGCAGAGGGAGAGGGAGGGAGTGTCAACGCAGGAGTACTTACAGTGCTGTTGGCAGTATTTGGATGAGAAACTGGTGGTGTGATGGATGGCCATGATGCAAAGATACATAGTGATCAGTGCTCTGGAAATGCAGACAGATTAAGTAGGATTGTGCTTGACTAGTCTGAAGGTGACTCTACCAAGAGCCAGTTGTTAGATGCTAATTGGTTTTTTGCGCCTCTCCCTCCCCCCCAGTATTTGTACTGAACTCAGCTGTGGGTACACAATTCTTGCATTCTTGGCAGATGCTGCTTTCTCACTTTGGCCTAGATCTGCATGCTGTCTGCTCACTGGGCACTAGGGCTCACAGGCTGAGAAGAGCTTTTTCGGGCTGATTGGAGTGTGACAAGGAAAGTTGCACTTCAGTCCTTGGAAGAGCTGCATGTTGCAGTTGTCCTGTCTCCATGTCCCTTGTCCTGCACCCTGTGCCCCCACTGATAAGCCATTGTACAGGCTGGCTGAATGGCAATCTTGTCACACCATTCTTTGAAGATAAACTAAATTCTCAAATTCTATTGGAGTCTGTTTCCAAATTTTACTTTCCTTTTGGAAGTCAAGGATGATCTGTATACATCTGGCTGAGCACCTTCAGCTGCCTAACCTAGTGTGAGTCAATGTGTGACTGGTTGATCTAGCATGTGCATACAAGCTGTTGCGAGATGGAATAGATGACAGTCAGGGCTGTAATAAATAGGGATTATCTCCAGGTAAGGGATGTGACCCATGGTGACTGTGCTCTGTACCTGTATTAGGCCTGATGATTGAAACTAAATCCTTTAAATCCCTCTTTTAACCCTAACTCTCTCCTTTAGTGTAAGAGGAGGTGAATGCAGAAATGGCATCTAGACTGGCTGCCATATGGTGTGCAATATCCTCAGCACATGTGTTTGTACGCTAAGAGTTCATTAGTGGTTTTAATTGTAGTTAAGGACAGTGTCCACCAAATCTTGTATTTCACACAGTGGCTCTTAAATTTCACATTTGACTGCTGGACTTGGACTTCGGCATCCTTCCGTCCATTTTCACAGACAGATGTAGACTAAGTGGTGCGTGTTTCTGGTTTTATAAGCTTGATGTGTATTATATACAGTTAGCTGTGACAGGCAGCTCTGAGAAGAGTCACTCATATAAATATCCAGATATCACCATTTGGATCCGTATCTCCCTGGTCATTATGAAGAGATGATCTCTTGATATCTTTCAAAACACCATGTCAAGCTATTTCCAAGAAGGTTTCTGATTGAAAATGAGTATGAAGCTTTAGTTTAGTTTTGCAGGAGTTAAACTGAATGTTAATAACATCTCCAACACTAGAATTCACATATGGAACATTATGGATATCTGTCTATTGTTTCCAATTTTGTCTTTTCTGTCTTGTTTCATCTAAGGACAGAAGCAATTTGTTAGGATAGCCAATTGCCTTCCACTCTTGCAGATTAGAATTAGAGTATAGCTACAGGAAAAAAAAAAAATATATGCTACCTGGATTACGGCAATGGAATTGCTTCAGTTCAGAAAATGGAAAGTTGTTTTATGAACAGATATTTAGAGAAGAGAGATATGCATGGGGGGCATTGCTAAATAGATTCTAGTATTTATTTTTCTGAAAGAGATTGTTTTCCTCTTGAAAGGGTAATGTACATCTGTGTTACAAGGAGTTTCCTTAGAAGGTTTAAAATAAGAGTGAAGCTTTAAGAACAAAGTGAAAATGGAAGAAGAATTATATTGCCATGAGAAGCTCAAAAATGAGGCACTTTGGGGTTCAGGGAGCCATCACTAATCTCTCCTCCCCTGGGGGCTTTCCTGTATTGACCATCAAAATGACACACTTGCAGCTGTCTGGCAGTTTGCCACATCTGTAGGTTTGATGGGCTCTGCTCTGGGGATGGCTAAACCTCCAGCTGCTCAGAATGACAGTTTGCTTCAGTGAACATACTCAGATGTTTATCTGACATATCCGAATCCACAAAAGTAGATTATAAATTGTTGCAAATGCTTTTTCGATACCTTTTTCTTACCAGAACCTGGAAACATAGATGGCCATCAAAACCTGAAAGCCTGTCCTGCCTGAGCACTGCTTCAGCATTACATTAGAATCAATCCTAATCTAATGTACAGAGACCTGCTAGAACTGCTGCTGTATTCGTGGCTTAACAAGAGGGGCAGAAACCTGGGCATGTGTCTCTCTTGCTTGGTGACAAGACTGGAAAGCTCACATATGCCCCCAGCACAGCACAAAGCAATCACTAGCTGGCTCCCTGGGGCAGTACAGCTAATGCAGTTAACGTGGCACCAGCATATACTTTGAATGAGTAAAGAGCAGAAAAGAGTGAGTCAGAAGTATACTCCAGGAGGCAAAGTGAACTCATTAAATTGAGCAGGAGCTGTGAGAGTGGTGGAGTATCAGCCACAGGCTGGGGCCGGTGGCAAGTGCTTACAGGAAGGTAATTTTTGTGTGTTTCTGCGCACACGGCTGAGCCATCAGTGCCTGAAGCAGTTTGGTTCTTGATTGCCTCATCAGCTTGGGCAATCTCTAAATCAAGAGACTTAGAGCTCTGAAAAACAGGTTAATGATGACGGACAAAATGTAAGCATTGATTTTGAAAATGCTGCACAGGTATGAGAAAAGTGCAAGATAATAGAGAACTGTATCTACCACTTGTTTGGCTTTGTTCAGTGTTGAGTAAAAGACAAGAAAGAGAAAAGAAGGATCTTCTAATAGTTCCATGAATCTTAACAGTGTAAGACACTTGGACCACAAAACATATTTCAGAGCCTCACTTCCCATCCTATGTAGCAGCACACTGATATAGGGATGGTTATTGAGACAATATCTGATGCCTAAAGACAAAATGTTTATTTGCTTTTATAAAAGAAGTGAGCTGTAAGGATGGCTCATGAGTGCAAACTGGGAAAGAGGACAGATATTTCCAAAGCTACTGCTAATCCGCTTACATGGACGTGATTTGACTCCTGCACATACTTGAGAGGGACCCATGACTCAACATGTGAATCTGAACTGAACTGTATTCACAGGATTTGATTTGTTATGAACCAAAGCTCAAAATAAACCAATTTAAATGAGACAGGGGGTGATTTAAAAAAGCCCAACAACAAACCAACCCCTCTGGAATAATGGGAGCAGCTGTACATATTTCTTGTCAGTGAAAAAACTAAAATGCAGGTATTTTCTGACTCAGATAATTTTTAGGTTTCCTGTGTATATAATTGAGACTGTAAATTTGGAGAAAGACTGCTGCGGGAAGATGCAAGTTCCCTTGCCAGATGAGGACTTGGCTCTCCTTGTTCAAATACACACGTTTTCAAGATTATTTGCTTTGTGATAGACAGTTCTAAATCCAGGAGCTTCAGCCTGTTAATGAAACTCCTGAATTTACTAAATGCATGTGCAACAGGCAGAATTCAGGGAAACTGAGACCTGTTGTATGTCTGCCAAAAAGAATAACACATCTGCAAGAAGGAATACCAAATTGGGATACCAAATGCAATAAGAGCAGGAACATAGGAATTTCAGAGTACCTGGAGTAGATGTAGCATGGCCTACACTTGCAGAACTAGGCTTGAAGCCATGGAAAATCTGTTCCCCAAAAGTCTGGCTATCCGGTTAGCACACTGGAAAATGTTAGTCATTTTGGTTCTTCAGGTGTTTAGCTGACCAACATATGTCACCAGGCTAGATTTGCAAGGTGTAGTTTACTCAGAGGTTCAAATTTTTAAATCAAATATCGAAAATGCAAAACCTTTTGTATTTCAGGAGGAACAAAATTTAGACACAGAAGAATAGACTAAAAAAAACCCCAGCAACCAAACCATCAGCCTGCGTTCATCTGAAATGGTCTTTCCTGAATCTGCAGAACTGGAAGCCAAGCTGAGATCAATGTGTAGCAGTGCTCCAACTTGGAGCAAAGCTTTGAGGAGGAGAAGGTGCACAGGCTGCTGAGCATATCCCTGGGACAGAGCAGGAAGTAGGGCTCTGAGTGTGTGTCAGGGTACAAGGAAAGCAATCAGGCTTGGATAAGCTAAATCCCTGCTTTATGGCTTGGTTTTTCTGCTGAGGAGCAGCTTTTGAAAGGACCCATTTCCCTCCCACTGGGCAACTGACTTCACCCAGAGCAGGATGGGAGCAGGATCGATGGTGTTACCTCTTCAGAATGGCAAAGCCTTTTCTCCTTTTCCCAGTGCTGACAGTAACACACAGACAAGCGCTGCATCATTTCCAGACAGCCTCCATACCTGAAACTGGTGAGCTCAGTAAGCTGCAAACAGACAGGGCCATAATATACTCAAAACTTAAGGGTTAAAGTGTATTAATCTGGGTCATTCTTGAACATGCCTATACCAGCCTTTCATAAGAGATTGAAGTTCTCAGGGCTCAACTGGAGGGTAAGGTCAGAAACTGACATTTTTTTTATTCTTGTTTTTATAATTTCTGCCTCCAAACATACAGAAGTCCATTTCCTCACTTAAAAGTTAGTATTATGATAGCAATACCAATACAATGGATGAATACATGTCATTCAAATGGTATCACAGACTAATGTAGGCAACCATGTAAAAAGCTGTAAAATGGTTAGTGCTTGCATGCACAACCTTTGTTTTGCTGGGAAAGATTTCAGCTTTTTCAGCTGTCTGAAAACACAAAGTCCATATAGCCTGTTATCTCTCCTCCAGAGCTGGATGACTGCTCATAAAATGAAAGCAAACACTCCAAATTGGCCTCAGCTAACCCATCCTGCATCACTTATGTTATCTGTTGACTAATACAGGACCAGCTGTCTAGTCAGTGAAACAGAAGCATTAAATTAGAGAAATTGTAGAAAATGGAGACTAGCAGGCCCCTTAAAAGTTACCTGGTCCATCTGCTCCCCCATGGCAGGTTCATCTTTACCTGCACCACTTCTCTCTGGTTTGTCTAACCTGTTTTCCAACATTATCAGTGATGGATATTCCAGAATTAGCCACCATTAGGTAAAAAGTAAAATATGTGCTTCGTGAAAAATACAGCTGTTTGGCTAGTAGCCTCTTTCTATGTGGTTAATCTGATGTCTAACACATCCACTGCATGGTTTCCTAATGCTTCGAGGAAGCTTGATGATCCTCTGGGGTCATGCAAATCTCAGCACTGGAAAATGGGAGTTGCATGCTAACTTTTGCCTGTAAGTTTGTTACTGGTCATGTGCATAGATGAATTTTGGCTAGATGTGATTTTTGGTCTGATGTACTTACGCTGTTGCTTTTAACCTGAATTGTAACAAATGTGATCAGCCTAAGATTCTCCAAGAGACACTGCACTGTAACAGGGATGGGAGTGTTTGCTTCCAACATAGGCAGGCCAGACAGCACACATCCTAGCAGAGGATGTTGCTCACCCGCTGGCACTTGCTTTAATTAACATACCACAACCTTTTAATCTGTACAGTGATTAAGCATGGCCATAACCCTTTGTACATCCCATCTGCACTCCTTTTAACAGTCCTCAGCCTCTCCCAGCATATGTAATTTCAGAGATTCCAGTAAAGTTACTCTACTGCTTTCATATTTCACTGTTTTGCTATTTCCCAGGCACATACAGAGAAGTTCTTATGCAGTGGCCTATTATTGATTTAATTGAGACTACTCAGCTCCTTCTTTGCCTACTCAAGGCATAAGGTAAAATGGACTGAACTTCGTGTTTGGTGAGTCCTCCTCTTCTTTTCCTTCTACTTTTCATCCTTGAGCACAGTTTTTATGGAGGGGTTTAAAGTGCCTCCCAAAAGCCATCCAGCTCAGTGCCACAGCCATTACTAATGACTGTAGTCATTCTCCTAGAAGGCTGCCATATGTTCCTCAGCAAACCTCTTCCACACTTCAGGTCCAGTTACTTCTGCCCAGTACCTCTTAGGAATGGCACCAAATTGCTTCCTGCAACTTAGCATCCCACCAGTGCTATCAAGCTGGCACCCTTATAGGGTTCAACCAGTCAGTGCTAGAGTAACAGAAACACATAAGCATACCATTAGCACATTATGGACTTTTTTTTTTTTTAATCTCAAATGTCCACATTTTAATCCCAGTCAAATTATCACAACTCCTAAACATTCTTGTAGGAACTGAAAGTAGGCGGAAAGGAACAATGGATGAGATAAAACAGCAGGAAGAGTTTTTCACAGAAGAGGCATTTTCAGAGCTCATCCCAGGCTCTGCTGCATGGCAGCGTCTCTGCATGCCCTCCTATTTATTGATGAAGAGTAACAGACTCTTGGGTGTTACTATTTATTCAGTTTCTGAATTGTACTACTTATTATGTTTTAAACATTTGTCCAAAATTCTGTACTTCACAGGAAGATGAAGGAAAAGTCAGCAATGGAACCAGTTTGTAGGTGTGACTGTCACTTTTATTCAGCATTTTTGTGTAAAGTTGTTTTAAAGTAGCTCCAAGAAAAATGAGAATCTACCCTCTTAACTTGCACCCTTATACAGTTTGAGAAGCTAGCACAAAGCTTGTATCCTCCTCTTGAGTTCATGGAATATAAATCAGAGAATATTAATTATTTTTCCAATTTATTTATTTATTTTTATTTCTGAATCTGCTCCATTTAATCCTGGGAAATTCCAATGACAGTATAAAACTTGTTCATCCATATCAGGTACTGAAGGTTTACCATCAATTCCTGACTTACCAGCAGCTCTCTATATCAGTTTGACTTTCTTCACAACCTTATATTCCAGCATTTTTCTAGTGTAGTTCTAATTTGCAAGTTATAGCCTGATAGATATTGACTATACTAAACCTCATCTCTGGCAGATCAAAATTCCCTGTGCCCAGCAGAGCAAACACATTACTTCCTTCCTAACCCAGGATTCCCAGAGTTGCACTTTTTGCTATCACTTAAAAAGCATTAAAATTTGGGAAGCACACAAGCCAAAAGATTTGGGGCTCTTGCGGGTTGCAGTGCAGTCTGGTTCCTTGTTGTCTGCTGCCTTTGGTTTGGTTTGGTTTGGGTTTTTTTTGTTTTCTTTGAACCTTATCCAAAGTACTTGAATGTGATGGAATTCGAATCAGTGCCAAACTGCTGGCCTACCACTTATTACCTTTTTGTCCCTATGACATATGCTCCTCATTGGTAATTGCTCTTGTTTGAGTAGGTTTGGTTGAGTGCAGCTTTTGTCTGTGTATTTTAAATCTCTCTCAGCATGAAGCCCCAAAGAGAGAGTTAAGGAAGAAGAAATTAAGAAAAGAAATTCCTGGGGGCAAAGAAATTGTGCTAAAATCCTACTCTCACACTCAGAACTTTCACATATGTTTTTTAATATCTGCACTTGTATCCAAAAGAACAAAAAATCTGCGAGAAAACTTTGCCAGTATTTCTCAACAAATCACCAGAAGCTTTTGATAAGCAAGAAACACTGTACGTTTCCTCTGATTTTTCAAATATTACAGGATAATCAGATAAAAAAATTTGCCAATGACAGCAAACTGGTGCAAATTATTTGACACTGTCCCACATGACATCCTTGTCTCTAACTTGAAGAGATATCAATTTGATAGGTGGACCACTTGGTGGATAAAGAACTGGCTGGATGGCCACACGCAAAGACTTGTGCTCAATGGCTCAATGTCCAACTGGAGACCAGTAACGAGTGGTGTGCCTCAGGGATCAGTGTTGGGACCGGTCTTGTTCAACATCTTTGTTGGAGACATGGACAGTGGGATTGAGCGCACCCTCAGCAAGTTTGCTGATGACACCAAGCTAGGTGGTTTGGTTGATACACTGGAGGGAAGGAATGCCATCCAGGGGGACCTTGACACGCTTGTGAGGTGGGCTGGTGCCAACCTGATGAATTTTAACCATGCCAAGTGCAAGGTCCTATACCTGGGTGGGAGCAATCCCAGGCACAGCTACAGGCTGGGTGGAGAAGAGATTGAGAGCAGCCCTGCACAGAAGGACTTGGGGGTGTTGGTTGATGGAAAAATGAACATGAGCCGGCAGTGTGCACTTGCAGCCCAGAAAGCCAACTGTATCCTGGGC